>JARJDW010005427.1:0-172848 GCA_030264715.1 Adinopsis sp. GC000173 | reverse complement strand
TGCTTAAAATTCATTTCAGACTAAGCAGGGGTTGATTCCAAAGCGGCAGCACAAGACTCCAAATATTTCGATGAATTATCCCTATAGTGAAGTCGATCCGGGGACACACTGTATATATGAGCGGGTGGTAACATTGTAAATCTCTGATTAAATTAATTTGAAATTAATGATTATGTATTTGTTGCAATCTTCAATTTTATTTATACAGTAGAGGTTTTCACTATTCAACTGTCGTCTTTTTTAAAATTGTTTCGATTAATGCTGCACCACTCGAGTTACCTCTCGCCTTACGTCTCAATGTAAATCATATGGGAAAAAGTAGCGTTCGCTTTTGACAGATTTTCTGTGGCGCAATCTTAATTATAATTGTAGTCATTTGCTTTCATGTTTTATCTTAAAAAAATCATGTATTAGTTGAACTTAAGTTCAAACATGTTCGATACTTTTAAAATCATTTTTACCAATATGAGATAACAGTCGAATGGAAAAAATCTACTAAACAATATCTTGAAGATATCATCAAAATACGCCGAAACGTACCAATACTGACGTATCTACAGAGAACCCTAGCAGCCCATCATAAAAGCTTCGGAACTGCCCACTAGTAGACGATAGGGACCTGGTTGACTACCACTGTTCTAGATTCTGGAGAATACTATCTTACAATTTAATACAAAAACTAGACAAAACATAATGGTATATAAGCTAGTACTTCGCACTTGAAATCTAAATAATTGTTTGCACGCACCAATGGCCTTGATTCTATTAATTATATGTTATTTTTAAGGTTTCGGATTATTTGTTCCTTCCCTCGCGATGATTAGCACAGACAATCGAGAATACTGTATATGCATATTTATTTAAGTGGAAAATTTGGCTATGAAGCATGGTGGGCCTTATATCATATTTTGAGCTACAACTCATATATCAGATCTGTATTTCTGAGTTTACGACCACTCGCATTTACAACCAACTAATTTCTCATAGTTGTCATTATTATTTTTAGTTTTTTTTTAATTCCAGTCACTTTAGACTTGTTTTATAATTTAGATAAGTACAAAATAAAACAGTAAACTACAATTATGAGTTCCATACTTATCTACTATTTAATATAATTACAATAATTTTTCCATATTTTTATGTTGTGGCATGGACGCTTTGCTTATGAGACTCCGAGGTGGCTATCTCAACTGTCTGTTCATAAATCAACCACTGATTTGCATAGTATTTTTGTTAACTGCGATGAAATTGATTGAATTACGCGTTTCTAACCTTAAAATCGCAGCCAAAAAAATTGCAATAATAAAACTATTAAATCATTTATTTAGATATTTAACTCAAAAAATAGACGATTAGTTACTTTCTTCTGAAATTTTTACATACATACAGTATTTACATCAAGTTTTGATGATATGTTGTGATCTAATGAGTTTGCAATCAAGATACAAACCTGCACGAACGCTTTTAGATTCGTGCGGCGCTCTGTCTCGCACGCAAGAATATGCTGTCAATGTTCTGGAAGACGTCGCTGGCAGCTTTCGATGCATCGATCTTGTGGTGGATGCCACGCAGCTGGTAGTAGTCGACAAGCGGCTTCGTCTGCGAGTGATACGCCTGCAGACGCTTCTTCAGCGCATCGACGTTGTCATCCGAGCGGCGCATTAGTGGCTCGCCGGTGACGTCGTCGGTCATTGGCTTCAACGGCGGGTGGAATTCCTCGTGGTACGAACGACCGCTCGCTTGGTGAATCAATCTGCCGGTGATTCGACGGACGAGTAGACTGTCGTTGATGTTGAATTCAATCACGGCATCGAGACTGGTTTTACGCTTCTCCAGCAGATCATCAAGCTAATCAACAACACGTGTTTACTGTACATCTAACTAATAATAATGCGCAATTCGTTTTACCTTTTCGGCTTGGACTACAGTACGTGGAAATCCATCAAGCAGAAAGCCGTTTTTACACTCCGGCTTATCCAGATTATTATCTATCATGTTTACGACCAGTTCATCGCTCACCAATTTCCCCTCATCCATGACTTTCTTCAACTTACTGCCGAGAGAAGAACCCGATGCAATTTCGGCACGTAACATATCACCCGTCGATAGATGACATACACAATATTTTTCCTTTAATACTGGTGCCTACAACATCACCAAATTGAGACAAATGATGGTTGATTTATGTGATGATTTACCTGTGTGCCTTTACCAGAGCCTGGTGGCCCCAGTAATATAGCGTTTATCCCTTTGGTGGACTGGTCATAATCGTATCTAGGAACTGCAGCGGTTGGGGCCATGCTGTTTACTGTGCTAAATTAACTAAAAACGATAATTGACTGTGTACTTAATTAATAACAACAACTAAATGCTTCTAAATGCAGGTGAGTACAGGTGAGTTGTAAATCCTCATGAACTTTGAAATGTCACAGTACTACCAACGGATGTTGCATATATTACGTAACCCTACAAATTAAATTGAGCGTTAATGAATTAAAAACATTACATTAAAATCTACTAATCAACAAATCTACATTGTAAAATCTTATATATTGATGTAATTTGTTTTTATTCTAAATGTAAAATTCCGACTGTTTTGTAATCGAGTCATGTTTATTTCCATACATTTAGTCAAATTTGTTACTTATTCAATTTAAAAAAATGCATTATCTCAGCTAACTATGATGTTTAATGATATACTTAAACTTTAATTTTTGCACTAGCATTAACGTACTATCGATAAACATTATTAGATTTAATATAAATAAGGGAATAATTATGCGCAATAGTTTAAATTTAGTTAGACAACTGCTAAGCGTAATATAAAACAAGTATAAAATAATAATAAAAAATCATTCACTTACGAAATTGGTATCACTAGCAACATTTAGCAGCGATTAAAGTTATATAAAAGTAGTAAAATTGAATATATTAAATGCGATAAGGGATTTAATGACATTTGACTTTGATAAATTATCAAATAAGAAGCGGTCAGCTTATTCATGGTCAATATCAAAATGAAAATAAATAGTAATAAGCGTCAACGATATTAAGCGATTTAAATTTAGTGATAAATTGGAAGTGAGTAGAAAAGTTGGCGAAAAAAAATTGGCTTGGGAACAACAGCTGTTGCCCATCATTCATTTGGTTCATTTGTGGTGTCAGTCGTGTCGGTGTTCTGTGTGTGTGCATGTGTGCGCGCCTGTTTCGCATTTCGCTTCGTAGATAACTTCACATCGGTTCACGCAGAAAAAATACTAGAAAATGTCAATGAAGCACAGATATTTTATTATTTCATAAAATTTTATTTCGCTTTTCTTGTTCAACCTAGCAATTAATTAAAGAAAACATGTTATTAAAATCAAGATTAAACAGTAAGTTGGAAACAATATTGATATAGTTTGAATGAAATTACATAACCAATAAAATAAAATGTGTGGAAAACTGTTAGCTAAAACTAAAAAGTGAAATCGAACGAACGCATTTAGTAATTTTTATTTTGTTGGTTTACAATGTTATAATAGCTATTATTATCAAGAAATAATTATTTGCGTATAGATTTTCTCCTTTAGTGTGGCTGGTATGACATATGTAATGATAATTTTAGAAAATCCTTTTGTATTACGATGTCAGACAATGCTTTTGTTGCAAATATTATTTAAAAACACGTGTGGTGAGTGCTAAGCTAATTTAATGTATTTTCATTTCAGATTAAACGTTTTTTTTCCTTCTCTCTTTTTTGGGATGTTTTTCATTTTGGTAAACTAATTAAGAAAAGAATATAAATCCAGGAATAATGAAAAATAGTAGCAAAAATAATTACAATAACGGTATTAATTTATTTAGTCACATTAAGTATGAACATTTATTGGCTGGAATATCTGGAGGAGCAATTTCAACCCTCATTCTTCATCCCCTAGATTTAATGAAAATTCGCTTTGCAGGTGAGTCAAAAAACAAATTACCTACATATACACACTAGATATGCGTATACACCATATTTCCAAAATAAAACAAAACAAATTCATCATCATCTATATTTTTTACTGCGCGACAATTTAACTGCATTTTTTCTCGAACGGATTACTATTATCTGCAATTAGATTGTCGCTTACTCGGCGTGCCATAATTTAATAAAAACGTTTTATCATCGCACGATATTAAATTTTCCAAGTATTTGTTGAGCAAAAATTTAATAGTACAACACAGAATGCGATAAGGCTGTGATAAATAAATAAAATAAATTTTGGGGGAATGTTCTAATAGGAAGATAAATATTTAGTTGATGCAAAAAACCGAATCAATAAAAACATACATACATTCATACATACGAACACGAACACTTATTTCTAGAACAAATAAAATATTACCAAATATTAACGTCATACAATGCGAGACAACAAAATATGTTTTTGTATTAATAACAATAAAGTGTTGAAATCCAGTAGCGGATTTAGCCTTTAGGGGGCCGAAGGTGGTATAAAGTTTCATGGTTCTTATATGTTACGAAATTTTAGAAAACTAAAATTGTGGATTACTTTTGGTTTCTATACTATATAGAGTGGTATTTTGAGATACGAGTTTAATTCGCTCCATCAGCGACATCGTAACTGAAACTAGTTCGTATCTCAAACGATATATGTATATTTGTTAATTAATATTGTAGCTTTTTTTTTCGCCAACTGTTTCTAGGTTCGTTCAGCGAAAACGTCGTTAACTAGGGCTCCTTGCATTAATCCGCCACTGTTGAAATTCTTTTATGGATTTTGTTGCGGTATTTCCAATCTATACAAACATCTATGTAGTTATTATAGGAAATATCACGAACTTTCTTCCGTCCCATTTTTCCAAGAAATAATTGAATCACGAGTTTCGGCACGAAATATTTTGACGCGCATACCAAGAAATAACACGCAATTTTATCCGAACCAATTAATGGAATATCCTGCTGCAATTTGTCACATTCATTTCCATCACCGCCAATTTATACACGATTGTATTACATAAATTGTTTATGCGATCGCAAAATCGCGCTTGGAAACAAACAAATAATTGTCGGGATTATTCTATTGATAAAAGTGCGACGAAAACAATACATACATTAATTTCTAATCTATTGTTGCCACATCGCGCCTACGAACATCGTAAATATCATTGTTATTTAAACGTATTTAGGGAAAAATTTCGGAACGTGACCACGTTTTTTTAAAGCCGATATCTCAATTATTTATCCACACTTTTGGCAAATTGTCTTGGCAGATGTATGCCATTGTTTTATACTGAAACGACTACATTCAATGAAATTTCATCCTTTCAATAATATTGATTATATTTGCTGCATTTACTTGGTAAACAATTTTAGCCAAAGCTATAACTGTTTACCTTTTAATGTTCTGCATCTTAACTTGCTAGCAAATTGTTAAAGTAGAAGTGTAAAAAGGATACTGATTCTATAATCTGGATCGTTCGTTGGAAAATTCCAGTATTGGTTTCCTATATTTTTATTGTATAATCATAATCAGCTGTTATTAAAATTATTTGATCATTTTCCGCCGCACTATCCCCAGTCATTTTTGGTAATTAAATAAATAATTTGGTTAATTCACAAAAATATAGTATAAGTTATTAATATATTTCCATGGTTACGTCATTATCAGAATTACAATTTTAAGTAAAAACAAAGTATAACAAACAATAAACAAAAAATCAAGAAAAGAAAACTGTGTCAATTCTATAAAAAAATAAAAAAAAATTGAAATTTTTTATTTCCACTTGTTCATTTGTAACCGACATTGGATTCATTAATTTTCTCCCCATGACAAAAAATTACGTTCATTTTTCTATATCAGCTAATAAAGTACAATAACATCTCAACATTCGAGAACTCGGCTTTTTAATAACGTTTCTCTTTATTTTAATTGCTTTATTGTTTATGTTATTTAACTATCTGCGATTAATATTGCACAACGATGCGCTTTTATTGCAAACGTATGTACGTAATTTGCCAGAAATCAATTTCTCTTTATAATTAGCATTTTGGCATATTCGAAATATTTTAATTTGCTGTAAATTATCCCTCAAATAGATTGCCTAATTTACCACAAGGCATCAGTTCGGGGCCGCAATAAATTTTGACCCGTCATACGTTCTGAAAACTGCCCTTAAATGTTCAATAATAGTGTCGTCATATGAGTAAAGTTTTAATTATATTCAACATTTTGGTAAAAAAGCGAGACATCACTACAATTACTGCAATTTGCTTCGAATATTTCCAGACATGTTACAAAAATATTGAATCTTTTAGATTGAGTTATCAAAATTGTTGTGCAATTAACGATATAACTCTGAAAGTTTAATACAAAATTTCTAGAGAATTAAATTATGCCATGTACATACATACGAATTATTGCGTCTTTGCCCCGTCGAAGATGAATGGAATTCTATCGCAGATAAAACGTATTTTTGTTGTAATTATAGACAACGTAAATAAACCGGATATCAATCTAGTTCATATTTCGATTACTATGTACAATTACTATTGTAATATTGTGTATTAATGCGATAATATTGTTTGTTTAGGCGAATGTCGAACATGTGCGCGCTTGTTGTTGCCGTCGTCGTCTTTTCGGTGCGTTGCGTTGCGTTCCATTGCATTGCCTTGCCTTGCAATGCGTATCAAAGCGCGCCATTAAGACGACGACATAATAAGGTAGACGATTAGCGATTTCCAATGATAAGGAATGAAACGTTTCGTATTTATACATTTAGGAAAATAAACATTCTTGGCATACGATTTTATTGCAGCGTAAAAATCTGGCGTTACGTTAGCACCTTATTTTAACGCTTTTTATAGCGGATGTAGAAATTGTTAAATACTTTTTCAACATATCACGTTATTTTATTATATATTTTATTCGATTCCTTTCTAAATATTGGATTTTTAGGGTACAGCCGACGGGCTATATAGTAAATATGCTCTAATTTATTTAATTGTTGATGTATTTTTTTAATTTTTAGTTTATGCTTTGTTACTTTTTTGGCATTTTGAGCTGAATAGTTTCTATTGATTAGATCATTTCGATTAAAATATGGGATAACTTCCATTTGTACTGCAAAAAAGACTTAAACCTTTTTCAAATAGAACGCGGGACATTTTCAAGTCACCTTCGCACCTAGTAACACCGTCAAGGATCATGTGAAAGTGTTGCTTCGCGACATTATTCATGCAGCTGTGCACAGGAAATGTTCTGTGACTTTATCACGAGCTGTATTAGAACGCAATATCCTAGGTTATCCTTTCCAGTGTAGGATATCTGGTCACGTTAGCCTAGGGATAGGGACAGGGACAGATTTGTAATTTATTATTAGGTGTTTGAGGTTTTCACCTCGAGCACTACAATTCATAGAGCCTCAAATCATTTAAATGATAAAGTTTAAGATATTCATTGCACTCACTTGGTGAACCATCTTTGAGTATTAAATAGTTCAATAAAATGCACTTAGATGCTTCACAAATATAGAGATTAGTCGAAATATAAATCAACTGCAGTCTAATTTCTATATTTGTGAATCTTCTAAGTGTATTTTATTAAAATATTTAATACATTTAAATTATATAAGTAATTTAGCATAAAGATACTCTTCATTTAACGATTATTTATGTTTCGATGGGTTAAGTCATTAAACGACGAATTGCAAAGTATGTAGTGTGGTTGCTGAAATTTTAAAAAATCTATAGAACTTCTTATTTCACAATTTTTTCTACAACAATATTGAAAATCTTTAAATTGCTCTCTTTTTAATAACATTGCATAAAATTTTAAAAATTCGCTTAGTAAAATATCGCAAAATCTGAAATCGTAAAAGTAAAATCAATAGTAACGATATTAATCAATAAATTTGTTAAAAGTGCTTAGTAAAATAAAAAAATACCATTCACAGTATATCCCTAAAAACGTGAAGTTTACAGTGATTTTAATTATATTTTTATGTTTTCATTTGCCTATTCTTTTGGGTTTTCTAAAACTTTGAAACGACTTTTATAGTGCAAACGTGTCAAGAATCTTCAAACCTAAGAAAAAAAAATCCAGAAACTTGGATTTTATATGTACATGTATATTATAGAATGAAATATAGGAACCCCTAAACTTGATAATCCTCAGGCATCCTGAAGATTAAATCCACAACTTACTTTTATACAATACAATAATAATACAATTATTTCATATTTCATTATTGTTTAAATTATCACGAACATGTGTTGACGATTTATTTAAAAAACGTTGACATACACACGTGCATTAATTATTAACATTTCCTGTTTGCTAAAACAATCATTTCATCGCCATACCATCTAGAATGAATCAAAATCTATTTGTAGATTCTGAAGATAGAATTTCGTGTTTATATATAGAATATAATGTATGTTGTTTTTTTTTTCGATACTCCTACAAAGAAATCAATAAATGAGGTTGGCGGCAAGGTGATATTTCTAGAAATGAATGAAAAATAATTCAAACTTGCTAAATATTTCCTAGCTATAAAATTGTCTGTAGATTCTACCATGCAATTACAATAAATATCGTATTATGTTTCATTGATTGGATTGATTAAATAACCAACGGGCATCCGATCGGTATATTTCTATAAAATACAATATCAAATTGCTTTTCCGTATTTCACCCTATGTTGTTTATTGATTGATTACAAGTTTATTTCTGTCGATTTTTCAGTGAGTGACGGAAGAACAACAGTTCCTCAGTACAGTAGCTTGACGAGCGCTTTTTATACGATACTAAAACAAGAAGGCGTTAAAGGTCTATATCGGGGAGTCGCTCCAAATGTGTGGGGTTCGGGCAGTGCATGGGGCTGCTACTTTCTATTGTAAGTAGCTACCTATAATATTAACTGATGGCAGAATGCTTGCATTTAGCAAATCAATACATATGTACATATTACTCGTCAATATGTCTCAGTATCTCAGTATCAATACGCAAGTCACTGCTTTAAGTTAATTTATAAAATAGATTAGGGCAAAATGCCTTATTTCCATTTAGTTATAACTCGATTAAGACCTGGATCCAGGCCGGCGATTCCGAACAACCATTGGGGCCCACCTTGCACATGTTGGCTGCTGCTGAAGCTGGCGTTCTTACATTACTTATTACGAATCCCATTTGGGTGGTGAAGACCAGGTTATGTTTGCAGTATGGTGCTGCTCCAAATATTGTCAGTACGAAATATTACAATGGAATGACCGACGCTCTCATCAAAATCTACAAAACGGAAGGTGTACGAGGGTTATATAGAGTAATTACCACACATCAATTCATCATTATCTCATTATTAATTAATCATTATTTCTGTGCACATATAGGGATTTATACCTGGAATGTTTGGTGTTACACATGGAGCTTTACAATTTATGACATACGAAGAGATGAAAGCGTTCTATAATCAATATAGAAACAGACCCTTTGATAGTAAATTGGTAATATTTCATTAAATATGAATTATGTAATAGGAATGACTCATCACTAATATCATTGTATATTTTTGTAGACAACGACCGAATATTTATGCTTTGCTGCAGCATCAAAGTTGGTTGCGGCTGCAACAACGTATCCATATCAAGTAATACGAGCTCGATTACAAGATCAGCATCATACCTACAAGGGTACATGGGATTGCATAAACAGAACGTGGAAGTATGAGGGTACGCGAGGTTTCTACAAAGGTTGTGCGCCTTACCTACTCCATGTTACACCCAACATATGTCTAGTCATGTTAATATACGAAAAATTTACTAACAAATAACTTCTTCTATTGTAATAACTAACAATTTTTCCTCATTTAGTTAGGTTATTAAATTTAATTAATTATTTTCATGTTGTAGTAATAATCTCATAATATTAGTGGATTGTTTCCACAAGTTATTAGTCAAATTATTTTACTTCATTTTAAATAAGAAAATGCATACTCTTCTGTATGCATTATGTTGTAATTTATTAAATTGTACTTAGTTAATTTTTTGTTTTGTTAGACTAACATTTGAGCAGATCGATAAATGTTACGCATGAATTTATTTATTTTTATTGTAATCAATGTAACAATTGTACAAAGTGCTCAAGTGTTAAGGAATTTCTTTTCGAAAAAAAGATAGCTTATTTTTTTATTGAAGAAAAAACAAATATAAAAGTAATAATTGTTATATGAGAAAAAAACTTCTTGAATTAGTTGAAAAAAGTGCGATCAGATAAAAAACAATATAAAAGTAATGTCCCGATGCTAAAGAATGGTTTGCATAATTAACTTGTAAAATGTTTATTTATTTTTTACTACATTTCGTTGTTATTTAATTTTTTATGATAATTATAATAGCTAATTTTTTTAGTATTATTTCATTCCATGGCAATTAGTGTGAGGGGCATTCTCTTGTATTATAAAAATAGAAAATATTAAATGTTGTAGATAATATCTAAAGCGACAAAAAAAGAAACATGAAAGTGAGAGAAATGAAGATGTTGTTGAGCTATTTTATGTCTTTATTTTATTGCTTTTCTTATTTACGTTTCAAAACATTGCAATAATTATTTCTAAAAAACATATCTCATTTGCGCAATAATAAGCAAGAAACGAAATAAATAAAATGCAATATTATTTCAATCAATCAAATATCAATTGTTATTTTCTTTTAAAACCTATCAATTTATTTGACATTTTTAGATAAAACAACTAAGTGCTGGTTCGTCACCAATGACACGCTCTTCATCATCTGGCACATTCTCAAAATGCCGCTGCTCTTGATATCCGTGTCGGTTATTGCTCAAATACTCGAGGAAAAACAATGTTATCGCTTGCAAAATATTGATGGTTCCTTTCTTGTCGTACAGCAAAACCCAACTCTTTATTTTACCATTAAACAACTCCCATGTATGATGATCATGGCTACTATAATAACTATTATTCAAATTAATTATCTCTAGAATTATTTTAACAGAAACTTACAACAATTCGTACATGATAGCTTCACTGCTTTGGAAGGTGAGACAGTTGTATAGCGTTTTTAACGTATCAGAGAAGATTGGATAGATTAATCGATGATATGGCACCTGTTGCGTGAATGTGAAATAGTAATAGAGCATGTTATTAAAATTTTGCGTTTTCAACGAAAATAGCAGTAAGTATCCTAGGGCGGCGTATTGCAATAGCTTAGGATACCTAGTCTGTCCGCTAATTACGTATTGATCAAGCAACAAAAATGTGTCGAAATTCAAGCCTTCGTTTAATATTCCTATAAAGAGAAAAGTGGTGTATTACTGAACTATGTATTCATAAAAATAGCCTCTCTGTTTTGCAAAAATTGACTTGATTGATGAACAGAAAATGCAAATCATCGCTTTAACAAACAACATTTTTTGTGTTAAATTTATAAACGAATTGACGTACTTCGACCAGAGGTCAGTCATCATCAAAACTATCATAGCAATTCCAACCGATTCAAGCTATTTTCTTATTTATTTATACAATTTCAGGTGCTACCAAAAACATCGAATCGAAGTACATATTCTTAGTTTTTTAGTTCAATATTACTTTGTTCCCAATGATAGCATTTCAGGAAACAGTTTTATCCAATCAAATAATATTTAGGAACCTATACTTTTATCACTTCGGTAATTTTAAGAAACGGTGCGAACAAGTCGTACGATGCTATCGCCATTTGTATAAATAGACTGCAATTGTTAGGATCTAATAAGAACTGTTAATTTTGATGCTTATCTAGAGGTCGAAACGCGTCATATCGATGATAATTAAATCATTCATAGTGTTGGTTTCATGCAATACTATTTAAAGCACTATAAAATATTTTTGTTACTTAGAAGGAAGATATAGAAATCTAATGACTTTAAAATTTTCAAAACGCTTATTTTTGTTTACTATGATTTTGTACCTAGTAAAATAAAATTCATAAAAGTGGTTCTAAGAACAGATTAATTCCCAGTTAAGGCTATCCATACCAATTTCGGGTGCACCACACAAGTATTACAACAAGCCGTTCCATAAAGTCATATGATATTTAGGAGGCTATTTTTTTAAGAGTGACAACACATCATTGGTTTGCTACCGTTTCAATAATTTTAAGGAATCCATTACTGGTTTAAACTAAAGTCTTAAATTTAACAGAAGTCGTAATTACCTAGCGGATCAAATCATCAAAATATCCGCCGGACGATAACAAATGTAATAGAAGTATGTAACTAAATATTGGCTCCTGTTCAATAAATCTTAAACTCAATCCTATTCCTTAAACTAGTACAAAACATGAATCAATAAAACCCCGTTGTCAGGAGTGGATATTTTTGTTGCCAAAATACTATATATATATATTGTTATCAATCTTATTTAAGTATATACACAGATTTTTACCCAAGTATAAAATTAACTTTCTCTACATCCTGCGGTTTAAATAAGAATATTTTAATTAAAAAAATAAATATTTTACAATAGATGTTTTAATATCTGAAATTTCAAATGTGTTTATTTAGTTAGTTTACCACAAATTTTTGTGAGAATTCGATTTAATATAATAGCATTAGATCATGAATATCGATTTTCATAGTCTCAAATACGACGTTTTTAAATAAAATTGTCAACAATAAATTTCTTTAAGTATACCAAACGTTTTTACTGATTTTATTATCAAAGATAGTTCACTAAGAACAATCAGCGTTTGTCATTTCATTTATTAACGACGTTTTTATACTTAGCTTCATATTCTACATTTATTTATTCCAAGTTTGCTATAAGGAATTTCGTTACAGTGCATTGTGTTTGTGCTAAGAATGTGCACCCACTTTTAAATTCACCCCATAATTTATTATAATAATTATGCTAAAATAATAGATTTCATACTTCTTTACAAAATATATGTCAATGTGAAAGACCGAAACTTGGAGAATGTTGACGTACCCACAGTCCCTCGATTTATATTCGAAATATTTGCTACATATTCTTATTTCTGACTTGCACTGGCAAATGTCAACATTCTCCATCTACTGTGTTCATAAAGTAAAACCAATTTTTAATTTCAATAGCGCAGGCAAATCGCACATCACAGGGAAATGCAAAAAATATGTACATATATATCTGACAAAATAATATTCTTAAAAAATTTTTAGACTCTTTCGAATTCTATTAGAAATATAATGCGTTTCAAAAAAATAACATTATTATCGAAATATATGAAAATTTAGTCCGAAAATGTCTGGCATAAAGCAGTGCACAATAAGCAAGTAATTTCGTTAGCCAGTAATATATAGATTTTGAAATTTTTTAGTTTTAGTTGGCTAGGTTAAGCCATGTTACCTTATATTCGGTTAATTTGTTTCAATGTTTTTGATTTTCTCGCCAGTATGTCTATGTTTGTCGACATTGATCAGTGAAGGTCGAAATCTATAAAAATATAACCAAAATTTCTGTCTTTTACCGACGTATTTTGTGTATATCGACATTCTCCAATTTCGCACTTCTATAATAATATATATATAAAAAGAAATATTTACCCTGCGATGGTATGTGGGATATTGGATTGGATAAAATTTGGCAGAAATTGTGGTAAAAAAATTGTTGTGAAACCGAAAATTTACATTTTCTTTGTTATTTTATATCTTTTACAATACATTCAATTCTCACTTACGTCCAACCAAATCCACTCTTTGTTCTTGCGTGCAGCCCATATAGAAAATTGTCGAACAGCGTTTGCAAAACAAATAGTAATGATCAATATCCAAGTAAATCTCTGCACCGAAACCGCACTCGCAACCCTAATAACAATAAAAACGAAGCAATCAGGTGATAATGAGTGTTTGAATCTTACCACGCTTGGATTATTTAAAGCCATTGTGCACGTTTTACAAATACAATCAATGCAATAAACTTCCTTCAGGAACTCTCGGCGATTATTTAATGGTAAATCAAGTACACTGCAATCTGGCAGTGAAATTGTTATGCATTGATTAATTGCAATATCTTGCTTGGCACGCAGTATAAGAGTTCCACGAGTATCAACTCTGCAACATATTTTTTATATTCATATATCATATTTCATTCACTGAATTCATCGTATGTGTTTACATTGGCAGGGCCGACTCGTAAAATATAAAATTTATCGTATGTGAGCAGCCAGAATTTGGCGCCTAAATCTCCCTCCCCTCCAACAAAAATTAATTTTTTTATTAAATTTTTAAGCGATTTTTATTAAACAATGCAGAATTACTAGTTTTTTTACAAGCGCCGAAGAAAAATCGCTCAAAAATAGTACAGAATTATGGATTTTTTTAAAGAATTTAGCTTTTAACCAAAACAGTTAGGAAATACAATAATCTTATAATTTTTTAACAAAAAGTTCCCCCTGAATCTAGATAAATCTACATAACTACATAAAATTGATGTTGATCGATAACAGAGACAGTTCAAACTTCGACATTAATAATAATAACACTAAAAACTAAATTTAAAGTGTATATGAATCATGAACGCTTTGCATATACCACGAAACCATCCTGCGTAGAGATAGGTATGTATTCAGTTTTTACTCTTTTAGCTTTATTGTTTTATATTTTCGTAAACTAGTTTTGATCACTTAATAGTCAACCGTACGTTAAATTCAATTTGAAACTTTAATGTCTAAAAAAGTTTTAAAATGATCGAAACTAGTTTACGTGAATATAAATATAAAATAAGTATGAAAATAAAGGAAAGAGAGTAAAAATTAAATACGTATACAAATAGTGGCGGATGCATGCAAAAGAGGTTGAGCTATCATGTATTTAACAGGTAGATATTCCTCATTCAACGACTAGTTACTTTTCATTGCCTGCGTTTATACCCAATAAATTAATGTTGAGAATCTAGAGAGGTTATTTAAATCGGAAAAAAATATTTCATAATACTGGAATAAAACTTTCAACAGCATTAGAAAACTAAAAACTAAAAGTATACTTCCAAAAATGTTAATATCTATTATATTATTTTCTTCTATATTCCTTTTTCATGCACTACTTAGCAAATATTGTTAAATTACATTATTTTCTAATAATTTTAGGAAACATAACAGAAGAAAAGTGACTCACAAGTGCAGTTTTCTTTGTTATTGTTGGCGTCTCGCTATAGTTTTTTGAATTTTAAAACAATTTTCAGAATGATGAGAAAATGTAAAGAATATGCACTAGAACAGAAAAATTATTTCGAATGTTAGAACATAATTTGTTAAGTGAATTGTCGTCAACTTAGAAGCAACTGTACATATTAGAATTTCATAACGCCTCAAGCTCTCTTTAGGTTAAATCCGCCATTGCATACAACCACATAATAATAAAAAGTTGTAAAAATAAATTAGACAATCAAATCCAAGTATTACATGTAGTCAGAATTAGAAGTACAAACACGTGGAATAAGACTGAATTTGTTGTAAATGTAATAGCCTCGTTCGAACCCGTTCGTCAAGTAAATACCAATTTTCTGCATTTTGTTGATTAGATGTACAATTTTAGTAGCAACATAAACGATTAAATCACTTCTATCCGCATAATAAGCTTGCTGGTTTAACCACTGGAAGAAATCTGTTTCTGCTTTCAATATACACAATGCAGTTACAATAATCTAAAACACATAAGAAATTCAAATCAATTGATAAAATGCCACTGGTTATGTCCAATACATGTAAGTTCGGTTTGTTCTTCTTCATGATTGTATTGTAGTCTTCTGAGTGATTTTGTAATAGATTGACACAATTGAAAATACTATCTATGATGATAGTTATAGCAGCTGGGATTGTATGATTTACGCTATTAACGAACTCTTCGTAGCGGTATAAGTGGCAAATAAATTCATGTTTCCTCGGATAGTCGCTTGAACGACATTCTGCGCTGCAATATCCTGCCACAGTACACCCAGCACAACTAAAATAATCAAAAATAATTTAATAATTATCTAATTATTCTTCACTTATAAAAATAATTGATGTAAACATGAATCTTTCGGTACTAAAGGCACAAACTTTAATGAGCAAAAGCAAATTTGATGATTTTCAAGTATAGGTAAAAAAAAAATAATATCTTGATGTTTGTCATATGAGTATTAAATTTAACAATCTCTAGTCTACTCAATCAGAAATGGAGAGTATTTAAATACGTAATTAATTACAGAAGATTACTTCTTTGATAATAAACCTTTGATATTTTAATGATCAATTTTGAACTCTCAATTATTCAAATAATATGAGTGGGAGCAGTCCAAATGACACAGTAATGTGTTGTAGTAGATTATTTAATTGTTACACTTTCTTTACTTATCTATCCGTTCGTTCCTACTATTTGTTGTCAAAGAACGGTTATAATGTTGTAAAAAACATTGCAAAACAGATATTTAAGCTTAATCTAGGCAAATACTACTACTATATCCAAAAAGTAAAACCAATTTTCAATTTAATGAGCCCAGGTAAACCGTACATCAATTATATTTTTTTATAACTTGTAAGCTTTGTCATAAACATCTGTAACAATTTTCACATCAAAACATTTATTAGTTTTTGTTTTACGGTTAATGTTATACGAAGCTAAAAGTTCAAAATCTGGCAAAAAGCTACTGGGACCATGTTTTGTCAGAAAACAATACTTACAAGTGGTGGAATCAGTTAAAAGAAATGCGAAAAGGCTTCGAAGGCGAAGAACGCTTCGAACGAGCATCAATTTTGGGCCTTAAACCTGAAAATTATTGACTAATGCCATAACGTTGACAATGCTCCTCTCACAATGTACTCATTCTTAGTGACTTTAACACCAAAAATCCTGTACATATCGATCCACAACTACCAAATTCATCTTATTTAGTAACGTATCACTTATAATTATTCTAGAATCTCAAAAGATTACTGTGGAGAAACTGTTTTGGAACGATAGAAGAGAAAACAAAAACTAATAAATGTTTTGACTTAAAATATGTTACAGACGTTTATTACAATGCCTCCGCTATGGAAATTAAAAATTGCTCTTACTTTTTGAACACAGCGGTATATACATTATTAAATCGACTAGGTAGAGTGCAGTTTAATATATTTGATTGCCAATGTAAAACTCTAACACGCAGCTTCCTTCTTTAGCTTATATGTAAAATCAACTTTGCATTACCTACCAAAGGAAAAAAAATGATTAAAAGTGTATATAAAGCCGTAAGTAATAAGTAATACAAATTTCTTCTTAAAACTGTAGAATTTTGTGAATAATGATAAATCCTCTTAATACTCACGTATGGAGAGCTTCAATTACAGAGTAGCAGTGAGTACATCTCAAAGGACTAAATGCATACAGTGGTTTTTCAGTCATGATAATTGTGTTTTTAGTAATCTGTTCCACAGTGCAAAAATTCGAATCATCAACATTGTTACTGAAAGTATCAAGTGAAAGAATATTGCTGTTCCTTCATTATCTATTATTATCAACTTACTGTACGCATAAATCGGAATTGGGGGAGTGAAAGAATCTGCTATTATTTTCAGCTGCAAGTAGCTCTTTATTTGGCAACTTTGTGATGCTGTACTGACCATCTCTTTGTGTTAAGTTCATTTGCTCGATTACCAAACCACTAATATACCCTAAAACATAAAAATGTATTTAATAACATTTATTGCAAATGTAAATTAATGTTGTCGCTTATAAATATAATTTGGTTGCTATAGAAGGCATCAATCCAGAATACAATTTGTTTTAATATTTAGGTTCAAATAATCACTTTGTTGATGCTACCCAAACATTGTAGTATTTTTATTTTTTTTTTATTTTGTAGGACTAGTTTGAGAATAGCAAGATAACGCCCTAAGGTTGAAACGAATCCGACAAAATACAAATCTTCAAAGCTAACAAAAAATTTCGATAAAAATATGTCATCATCTATTTTGATTATGTGATAGTCTTAGATAAAGTATTTGAAGAATATCTTCTACAACTAAATGTGGATTTAAAATAACTGAAATAGATATGCTCAGATTTCAAGAGCCAGAAAACAGACTTTTACCTATACTATAGAATTTTGAATTCCTTCTAATCTGTAGGATTTGTACGAATTTGTATTTATTTTCGTGTATTTATCAAAAATAAGTAAAAATAAGAATTAGCACTAAATAGTCGGAATGATATTCTGGAGCGTACCGTCTTCAATAGGCAAAGTGGGACTTTTTTAACTCTAACATAAATCTAACCATAGTGCAACAAGTATAAAACCTATTCTCACCATGCTTTTCGCTGGGAAAATCCATCTCATTTAATTGTTGATTGATGCGCAGCCAAGTTCTAGTCACCATATTGATGTTATTGAGTCTTACCATAATGATAAGGTGTCTCATCAGTAGGCAAATATCGGTGTCATTATTTGGTATGGTTTTTAAAGTAGCCAACGCGCTCTACAAACAACTCACGGTAATTCTTAGAAAAACTACAAGCTACTAACTAAATACATCGTATTCCTGATTGTTGAAATATGCATTTACCAATAATAGTTGCATAAAGCAAAGTTCTTTGGCGCTCTTGCTAGTTTTGCACTTAATGATTAACTCACAAATTTCGTCTGCCTCTTGCTCCTCCTTTGAGAACAACTCCAGAAAGATATCCTTGTCGAGCTATAAATAGTGAAAATAATTCAACATTTTCTAATCAACACAAAATTGAAAATGTCTATTTTATTTAAATCATATGCGATTACACGTAGGAATACAAGCTGCGTTTCAAAGCAAATGGGCCGTTTTTTAATAGTAGTAGTAAAAACTTTAAATTCCGTACGAGCCGCTAATGACATGTTGCAACAATCCGTTCATTAGTAGATATTTATAGGAAATAGTAATTAGGAAGATAGTTTCATTATTATTTTATTTGTATAGTAAACATTTTGTAATTTTAGTATGGTAACATGGCTAAACAGCTTTGAATGTGGGACAATAATTTTATCGAATAATTCGAAGACTTAAAAGTTTTGACTGATAGTGACTTGTACGCCATTTTGACGTAATTATCTATTAGCAAGTGGCTCTATTGAAACACACCTTGTTAGCAGTGTAGGCTCCAGAGTAAGCAGCGCTCTAATGCAAGATACATTTTAATTCTACAATTTAATCTAATTAGATGCCACGAAGAGCGCCGTCCTTTCGCATCGCTTGCTTATCCCCTGGTGCCGACTCTGGTTTTTTTAAATACACGAGCAAGGACATGGTTGATATAGATTCTCAAATTTACTAATTTTAATGCTGTAGATTGTAGATACTCTTGACGTTCCGCTGATTCGATGGAAACGCTTGGTTGGTTGTTCTCAGCTACATCAGCAATACTGGAATCGCTATCATTCATGATGACCGATGGGCAGTCAAATATAGTGTCAATGGAGTCTGTGTCGGACTGATCATTTATGACGATGACTTTATCCACTATGTCAGCATTTACTACCAGTTTAGACGTAACGCTATCGTTAGCCACAATCTCCGGATCATACTTTGCGATCTTCGCTGGAGGCTTAAAATTTTGTAATTAGTCAAGTAAGCATTTATAAAAGAGTAATGATTACCTCAAATTCATAATTGCTCATGATGTAAGGTATTTAACTTCACTCGTACTAAGAAGACTGCAAATTTAATTTAAGTAGTATCATTGTTAATGGTTTTATATATTGTAGTGCGATAAGATCGCTTAATTCAAAACATTTATATACTAGGCAGAGTCTTGCAGAGATTTCTTACGATAAATCGAATTAATCCCGGGCCGGATCGATAAACCTAGGGCAGGCTAGGCCAGATCAGATGCTCATATTTCTCTCTATGCAAGACTCTGATACTATAGGGCGTAAAGTTAGCTTTGATGGGTCGCCCCAATTACAAAGAAGACTACTAGCAACAGGCAATATTGCGCAAATTTAAAATCTTGTCACTTTTTTCCCAATCTGGTGTTAAGGAGAATAAAGATACGACGTATTATACCGAAGCAACCTCCTTTTTTGGTCGTACAACGGGGAAACCCTTAAAAGCTAATTTTACGGACTATATATGAAAATTCTTTTAATCTCATAAAATTTCATCTAGTTGTGCCACGACTGAATTATACAATTAGATAATTTCTATTTGCTTTTCAACATGGCGGATATTCTAGAAGCTTCCATTGCAGCTTTTATGCAAATTTCTCTGTTAATATATAATTTGCAATAATAAAAATATTGTGCAACTATCATTAAACTTATTCTATTATATAATTGATACAATTCTTACCGAAATTTGAATTAGATTATATTTGATTTATTCAATTTTCTAGATCGGGTAGCAGGGATGTCTATCACTAATGGCGTTCGTAACTAGAATGAGCCGTTTTGCATCCGCTAACAACATTTGCTAATCGGTTCTACTAATTCTATTGTTTTAAACATTTTATTTCCGGTTGAATTTAAAAAATAAGGCGCGTAAATGATGCCATCTGGCAGCAATTGCTATAAGCGGTAAATTCAAAAAAGGCATCTCAACAATTTTATTACAAAAAGTTTATTTTCAATTCTCTGTGCTATAAAAGCAATTCAATGATAGAAATGTAATTTATCATGTATATAATAAATAAATGCATTAATATTTTGTTAAATTACTGTATTTTACGGATTATAATCTTCAATAAATTGCCTTTAAAATTCAGGTGCGTCTTATACTCGAAATTAATACTAAAATATCTAATAATTAACATTAAATTCCCGTCAGTCCCAGAATATAAAAAGATAATAAAAGTTGCGTTAATGATTGTCAGCGATTTTAAAGATTGGCTCTCTTTTATAACCTTTTACTCTGCCTTTAAAAACTAATAATAAAAAGGGTGAAAACTTTTTTAATTGTTTAAAAATTAAAATGCATTGTATTGTTCATATATTAAAATTGCTAACGATCAGTTTTCTTGTGTCACCGAGTTTATATCGTGTATATATGATTTTGTTAATTTAAATTTAAATATTGACTACGTTAAGCTATTCCACCTTAGAGGCGCTGACGACTGTAAACTACAGTAAATGGTTCCAGCCAAAGACTAGTTCCAGCGTTGCTGCAAACCATCGGCAATTACATAGCTGTACATCCTGTACATACAATCGACATATGACTACATATGACGTGTACCGCTAGAATAGAAGCTTCAAATAAATGTAATTTAAATATTGCTTGTCATAGAATATTAAGTTGTAAATGAGGAATGTACAATAATGGTGTAACTGAATAGCAGGTAAATTTACGAACATCCTTTTTCTAACATAAAATATTTTTAGGTTAGAGTACAACCGTTGAAAGTTGCATTTATCCATCCAGATTTAGGCATCGGAGGTGCCGAACGACTGGTGATCGATGTTGCCGTTGCGCTGGACGAAGTCGGCATCCAAGTTGAATTCCTAACAAATCATTTTGATAAATCTCATGCATTCTCTGAGCTGCAAAGCGATAAATATCCGGTGCATGTGCTCGGCGACTGGCTGCCGCGCAGTGTATTTGGACGATTTCAAGCGCTGTGCGCTTATTTTCGAATGTTATATCTAGCATTCTATCACTGCTTTCTCCAGGCGTTTACTAGCAAGTATGACGTATATTTTGTTGATCAAATTCCGATGGCTGTGCCGATTTTGAAGTGGGCAGGCAGGAAAGTGATCTACTACTGCCATCATCCTGATTTACTAGCCAGTCCCGAGGGCGGGATGTGGAAGAAGTTGTATCGTAAACCGATTGATTGGATTGAAATGCATGGAACGAGTAAATCAGACATGATACTAGTTAATAGCGAGTATACTGCATCCGTATTTCGTAAGACATTCCCACAAATCCAAAAAGACATCAAGATCGTTTATCCGACAATTGCGGCGACATTCAAACAGGATATTGCAAAGGCACAGAAATTGCCGATCCATAAATTGGCACCGGAAATCCAGGAAGGTAAGCCAAACGACATTATTTTCTTATCAATCAATCGATATCACCCAGCTAAGAAATTAGAATTGGCTATAAATGCAATGGATGAATTACGACATATGTTGAGCAATGATGATTACAACAAAGTGCACTTGATAATGGCTGGTGGCTACGATCCACAATCGAAAATCAATGAGGAGTATTTTAAAAAGCTTATCGAGCTGACGCACAGTAAAGGTCTTGTGTTAAAAATCGGATTTTTAAAGTCGCCCACCGATAAAGAGAAAGCCAATTTGTTGAAATCATGCGATTGTTTATTGTACACGCCTGTTAACGAGCACTTTGGAATTGTGCCGTTGGAGGCAATGACTGCCGCCAAGCCAGTGATTGCATGCAATAGCGGAGGACCGAAGGAGACTGTTGAGCATGATGTGACTGGATATTTGTGCGAGCCGAATCCGCGCAGCTTGGCAAGCTACATGGCCAAGTTTAGTGATAAAAATTTGAGTAGAAAATTGGGTGAGAATGGCTTCAAGCGCTTGGAGAGGCTCTTCTCCTATGATATATTTGTTAAACAATGTTCAGCATCCATTACTAAATCATATGAAAAGTAAGACTGCATCGTATAACTTAATAAGTACAGAAAACAAAACAAACAATTTGTAATATTTTATTATACTAAAATAAATTGTTTACTATTTAACATATATTATAGTTTATCAACAACATGGTAAAAATAGTTTTGTAAAAGGCACTTTATTATCAGTTCATTTGTTGTATTTTATGAAGGCTTTTGCGCATTTTTTCTACTTACTTTTACATATACTTTACGTTTCCATTCCAATAGAAAAATGTCTAAATGCCATAAATCAAGTTAAGTCTAACTAATAGGGCGATAAATAACATAAACTAAAATAATTTCTATTCTATGATTTATTTCAATGAATACTACATTCATTGAGATTAAAAGCGCTTCAATTTTTATCGATTCATCCGCCTGCCGACGTTCAATGTTGGAAATTGCATGCACATAACGCGCCGCAATTGTAATAAGTAGTTTAGATAAAAATAAAGTGCAATCAACTTTTAACGTTTCAAGTATAAGTGATAAATATCACCATCATCCGAACGAAATTAGAATGCATGTCCTAAACGCGTAAATATATATAAATGTAAATTAGGTGCTCGGGAAAGATCACCGTTGCGATTTATTTCGCCACGGCAGAAAAATCCTTCCACAGAAAAAAGCGAAACGAATGGCAACACGTTTGCGATAAATCCACAATCGGTCGATTAAAAAACACTTACACTAATTAGCAAAAATATAACAGCTAGAAAAAAAATAAACCGCAAAAAATTAGTAACCTGTTCTCGTAATTTCGTTATATTTAGTTGAAAAACTTGAATAAACATTTGTTTTTTTTTGTATTGTTAATGTAGCACAAAAATGAATATTTATGGAGCCGGTTATTTTAGAATTAAAAACATTTAATAATAGATATGTCGATAAGCGCGATACAATTTCAAATGTTAATTAAGCAACAAAGGTTACAAAGTTGTCTCATTCTATTTGCAATGCATAACGTACGTTTTTAACTAGTTGCTGATACATTTTTACAAAAAAATCATTGATGACCTAAAACATTCTTTGATTTCTTATATAAATGCAGCAGAATCTTTGGACACAGTGTCGGATAAATAGTCAAAAAAGATAAATGTCTGGGGCAGTGTTTCTCAACCGATAATGTATTGCGGACCCGAAAACTATTTGAGGCTATTCCCAAGGAACCCTAGCATTAATACTATGCATAGATTTTTTTAGGATTAAGTAAAACTAAAGTATTATTAAACAAATTTATATATCCAGTGTGTCCCCGGATCGACTTCACTATACGTATAATCGATCAAAAATTTTGAACTTTAGTTTTGAGATTTTGGAATCAACCCCTGCTTGGTCTGAAATGAATTTCAAGCATATTTTCACTTTTTTAAGCTTGATAATGGGAGAAAAGTGATTTTATGTTTAGGTAAATTGCTATTTTAACCAATAATACGACAAAATATTATTAAGATAAGTTGTTTAAAATATAAAATTATGATTATATACAAAATTTCACAATTATCGGATGACTAACAAAATCAGAAAAATTGATTTTATGTTCAGGTAAAGTGCAATATCGGACAAGAATTCGACTAAATAATACTAAGCTAAGTTGTTCAAAATATAAAATTATACCGATATGCAAAATTTTACAACTAATTTTTGAAAATAATACAAGTAGTATAAAGAAATAGGAATACACCACTTTTTGGCAGTGAAAGAAATATTTACTTATAATACAAGATAAAGAGACCAAAAACATTATGTTGCGTATAAAAACTGGAACGAAACCGTAACAAAAAAACGAAAAAATAACTATTCTAACTAGCTTGAACCATAATTTAAGTTTATTCTATTATAGAATGATTTTACATTTTTTGAAGTTTTTACGGTTTAAAAGTTTAAGAACAATTTAAATCCTTTATCCCGAATTTTACCAGAACATTAACGAATAATATACGTTCATTATTTATTACTGTTTGATAATATAAGGATTTTGCCAATCCATTTTAAGGGTTTTCAAAAAAATTGACTAAAATACATACTATCGAACAACTTTCAAAGCACCGAATTTGTAGGAAGAAGGTTTTCTGGGGCGTTCTTGCACTTCACGTGGAGTGCGTTTAGGCTCATTTAAATATATGCAGGTAAAGTGACACGATGCTATCAAAAAATATTTTGCAGTCGTAGTGGGGATTTTACAACCGGTACATTGAAAGTTGGTCGGTGATACTAGCATCTTAATTTAACGCAATTGAATATGAAATTGTAAAACTTTTTTTCTTCATTTCATCTTAAAGGGATCTGATTCAATCTGATTTAGATCACAAAGTCACTTTAGGATAGGGAACAATCTAACGTAGAGGATTTTTACTTAGAGAGCTGTGTTAACATGCATTTTTCGAGTATAGCCGGAAGATAGGTATAAAAACCTACTCCCATCATCCCTTCAGACAGCAATAAATAAGGCAATACCGCGTATTAAGCTAATATCGCGTTTATTATTAAAATAAAATCCTTATAACTGCAATGCATATATTTGTAGATAGTAGCAGACTTTCAGTATAAAAAACTCAATATTAGGGTAATAAACGGCATTGTCCTGTTTATTGCTATTTGAAGATGGGGTGATTTATGGTTTTTCCTATATTTATCCTCCGACGATATGAACTTTCCTGATTGGTTTGACATAGAATGCATTTTATCTTAGAGAGATTTTTAGAGCGTTCAATCTATATGAAGCAACAAGAAATACTCAAATGTAAAAACAATTAACGCTTAATCTGAAAGATGTTAATTTTTTATATGCAATTTTAAGAAACAAAATTAAACGTATTAAAACATCCGGATAAGATTTAGCTTGAATAAATTAATTTTTGTTGAATTTTTATCTTTTTCTAACTAGAAATAAAATCGGTATGAAAGCAACAAGATAAGGCTGTAATTTAAAGATTTTTATCGAAAATACCTCTGCAAAAATGGACAAATTTAAAAAATATCGCAAAACTTATAAGAAATGGACCTTTTTAAAGTAAGTTGTTTATGTACAGGTAGGAATTTCTAATTTTAAATAGACGTCCGGTTATCCGCGACCAGATTAACCGCTTTGCAGATTTTTCACGATGCCATAAATCTCAGTTTTTAGTAGACTTTCGATTATACGTCACCTGTTTGTCCGCAACTTCGATAGGTCTATTTTGCATGTATATGTGCATGGTATCTATTTTACCTACTTTCTTATAGATATTATGCTATGTAAAATGGATAAATATTGTCCTTTGGATTTTGTTTGCTTTCTTAGAAATTGAACATTACGATGACTGAAATATAGACGCAGGGAATTTTGAACTTAGTATTTCGTTCTGTTCTTCAAAATTGTTCTGATTTGTTCACTAATTTCTATAGGTTTCATAATCCGCGGATCCTCGGGACTCTACTGTAGAATTGTTCCTCTTATTTTGTCACATTGTTGTGAATTGACGCATAAAATGAAAATTTGTTATTTTATAGAATATAAGTTCAAGTTTTTCCTCTTAGTTTTAGTAGCGCGACTGAAAGAGGACTAATGTAACCGGCACTATCGCGAATAATTATTTATATAGATTTGTAGTACGTAATTAGAATCCAAAATGTGTAAACGCCCTGGATACAATTAAATATTGTTAAGGTCCTTTCGATTTTGTTTACATTCTTAGAAATTTCATCAGGCGATATCTGAAATATAGACGGAGAGAATTTTGAATTTCGTATTGTAGTGGGTTTCTTAAATTTGTTGTGATTTGTTTACTTTTTTCTATAGGTTTTAGGTTTTCCTGATTATTCGCAAATCGGCTTATCTGCGATAATCGTGCCACTTAATGCCGCAGATCATCGGGAGTCTACTGTAGAATTGTTCCTCTTATTTTGTTACAGTTGTGTGAATTGACGGATAAAATGAAAATTTAGTATTTTATAAAATATAAGTTCAAGTTCGCAATCTACCTCCTAGTTTTAGTAACGGGTCTGAAAGAGGAGTAATGCAACTTGCACTATTGCAAATAATTATTTTGTGGTAAGCAGGTAGTTTGAGTCGAAAAATTAAACAATTAAATATTGTTCAGGTTCTCTTGATTTTGTTTGCCTTTTTAGAAATTTCACCTGGTGATATATAGAGGGAGGGAATTTTGAATTTCGTATTGTTCAAATTTGTCTTGATTTGTTCACTTTTTTCTATAGGTTGTTTTGCTGATTATTCGCAAATCGGCGTATCTGCGATAATCATGCTATTTAATTTCGCTGAGCGTCAGGAGTCTACTGTAGAATTTTTACTCTTATTTGTTGATAAAACGTTTGTGTGAATTTGGGAATGTATTATATTTTATATAAGTTCAAGTTTGCAATCTTCCTCTTAGTTTTAGTAACGCGACTGAAAGAGGAGTAATGCAACTTGTACTATCGCGAATAATTATTTTGTAGTAGGCAATTTGAGTCGAAAAATGTGTAAACGCCCTGGATACAATTAAATATAGTTTAAATGCTGTACGAAAATGCCGAGTACACTATTGCAAACTAATGAACACTTCAATTAAGAGGAAAAACTTTAGCAATAAAAATTAAACGAGCGAACGCATTAAAACTAACTGTAGTTAAATGCAATGAATATTAACAAAGAATATTTTAATTTAGTTTCAAATTAAATTACCAAACGTAGCTGTTTCTTTTCTCCTTTTTATTTTACTTTATTTTATTCGCAATAAACACTTTTGAATTGTAAACATGGTAAAGAAATCGATAATTCATGTTTATATACTAACTCACAGATGGCGGTAGCGTCCACATTCAAAATGACACTATTTAAAAGTTGTTATATTGTAAAATTAGGCAAACATACATGGAAAATGATTACAAGTGGTTGCTTGTACATATCTGCAATATGATTTGAATACATAGCGCAAATTTAAAGTCATTTTTAAGTGGTAGAAAGCATTAAAGGTGCTGCGCCTTGATGTAAGCGATGTAAGCAAATAGCAGCGTTTTTTCGGTGAATAATTAGGTGGAAATGCATTTAACTAGCCAAAGGACAATTGCAGACGATTGTACGAAGCCGTGTTCAAGTATTTAAAGCATGTTGTGTTCGTAGCGCGGCTTTGATTTGATTTTGATAAGAAATTGCGCAAAGAGGGGATATGTTGCGCATAACCATGCTCGATGGGACTTTCTGTTAGGATCTACTGTTGCCAGTAATACAAGCCAAACCAGTTAGTAAAGGTTAGTCTAGCGGTGTTTGCTGTGGTCCACGCCACTTTTCGTTCGCACGGCAGAATGTTTAGGACATATGTTTGAACGAAATTTTGTTAATCACAGTGTACATGTTTTATCACTATGCAATTCGCACAACAACTTTTTATTAATCATCCAAACGCAACCGGGCTCAACTTCGCGTCGCAAACTTTAAATTAACAACTTTTTTTTTGTTTATTCAATTGTCGGTAATAAACTTGACACAACTTTTCGCATCATTTTAGAAGTCGCTTCAAACTTTATTTAACCAAACCAAGGTAAAAAAACAGCATGTATTATTATTATTATTATTATTATTAGTATTATTATTGTGTAGAAATGTTTTTCGTAGTTTGGCTACTAGTAGTAGATAAGACGACGATGCAAAGCAAAGCACGTGTTTTTTGTCTTTGTTTTCGTTTGTGGATTTTTTTCCACAAGCGCCGCATTTTTTTCTGTTGTTGTTGTTCTCCATCCACCGCCAAATTCACCACCACCAACACGCAGATAATAATTAATGAAATAAATAACATTGTGTGCGCAAACAATTAAATTACATCGCCAAATAATTAAATTACTAGACCACGTGCTTTGCATTGTATTTATTTGCACATTTCTCGCATTTTCCTTCTTCGGGCTCAAAATCGTTCAGCAAACTATTTGTGGACGAATCCCCAGCTCATTTTCGATACTAGCGTTAAGTGGAGTAAAAATTACTACCTGTCATGAAAAAATGCTATGGGGTAGAAAGCCAGGTAGAAATTGTTAGATATAACCTTACTACTTATTCGAAAAAAAAAGAAAATAAAAATAAAATCATTCATTTCTTTAGCATGATGTCTTGTGTAGGGTACATAAGTGGTTTACTGCCTAATTACTACATGATACGTTTCTTCCTGTTTCGATTTTTTTCTTCTTCGGCTCTCTCGCCTTGCCGCAAATTTAGTACTTACATACTAAACACTAAACAAATTTAAATATTTAATCAACGCAATAAAGCGATCTGGGCGAACCAGAGGCAAATGAAATTTTATTTTATCTCGACCATTCTAAGCTAATTATTCAAAAAAAAAAAGAATCCTTCCTGGCTGATTATTATTCATTTCACCGCGACGGAATTTTATTAAAATAACAAGCAAGCGCATTTAATACATTTAAATGAAAAATTTATTTATTTACGAGTAAAAGTAGATTTATGAATTTGACAAATTGTGCAATATTTAACATGCAAGCCAAAAAATGATTTCTCATTCTTTCGCTTTTATCACTCGCCATAAATTTCGAGAAACAAAGAAAATGTTTAGAAATTTACGAGCGATGGATTATTAAAACTTTGTTATATGTATATGTATGTATATTATTATTTTTTCTTGAATGATTAATGAAATTTAGTAAATATCGAACATGCAACCGAACGTATCGTACTTATTTAATAAAATCAGGGAATGAATTTAATTAAGATTTTTGACAAATTGTAGGTTGCCTTTGCATGCAAACTAAAAATTATTGCTATTTCAATCTCACAAATTGCACCAGTTTTTGATGAATATATCATGGAGTTTTTTGCACTCCCCTTACTTCCCTTTGCCTTTCGTTTAAGTTTCAACTTTTCCATTTTATCAAGTTTTAGTTTGATGTGAAAAAAAACTTTAATTATTCTTATCGAAATAAAAATTAAAGGCTTTGATTAATTGTATGATATATAAAATGCAACAAAAGATTAATTCATCTATTTTACATATTTTATTTTTATCTATTTGAATAAATTAGCGAGTGGGAGAGAAGAGAAAAAAATGCTTTATTACGTAATTTTTTTCAACTCTAACTACCTAACTCCATCATTTACTTCTAGGCGAAAGAAAATCAGCATAATTTTTAACATTTCAACTAGAGAAAAGTATTTATGCTGAGCGAAGCGCGTTAGAGTAATTAATAATTGCAATCAAGCGCTTTTTTTAAAAAAATGCTATTGAGTTTAAAAAAACGCTCGTATGTATAAACAACAATTTTTCTCTTTTTGGGAACGTATCAATTGCATTTTTATACTTTTTTAACCAGAACAATCCTTTTAAGTGCATACAAAATTGCATTATTCGCATTCACTTTTTTTAGTTTAAGACTAGGTTTAAACATTTTCTACGACAAAAATTATACAACAGCATAAAACAATGGGCAAATCGTATTGTAGGGTTTTAATTTTTTTACAAATCAGAATTTTTGAGAATTGAAATATATAATCATTACAATATCAATCAATTCATTGCTTTTTTACAAATTAGAATCAATACTTTTCAGAGATTAAAATGTCGGAAATTCATTACAATTGGATATTTTAGGTATCTATCATTTATATTATCTTTTGGGATATTTCTTTGACGTCAATTCATTGCTTTTTAATGTTTAAAAAAAATATTTACAAGCAACAAATTTCCTTTTTTGGACTATATACCAATTGCATTTTACATTTACACAAAATAGCATTATTCGTATGCACTATTTTTTAATATCAAACATTTTCTACGAGAAAAATTATACAGTAACATGAAGCAATAGTAAAATAATATTGTAATGTTATTTTTTATTAATTAGAATTGTCATTTTTCGAAAAGTATCTATGATTTTCATTATCTTCTGATATATTCTTTACTTTGACGTCAATTCATTGCCTTTTAATGTTTATTACAAAATGATATTTGCAAGCAAAAATTTTTCCTTTTTGGACGATGTATCAATTGCATTTTACACTTTATACAAAATTGCAGTATTCGTATTTACTTTTTTATAGTAATATAATTTCAGACTAGCAATTTTAATATCGTAAATTTTCTGTGAAATAAAACAGAAATAAACACAGAACAGTTGTAAAATTGTTTAATATTTTAATGTTATTTTACTTTTTATAACGTTTTTTACGTAGAGCAACTAGAATCATTTATAGAGAATTAAATAAATGTTATATTTCTAATTAACTATCTTCTAAATTTTCTTACAGATTTTTTTTTGTATTAAAGTAAATTAATGACTACACATTGGAATGTGTGATTTTTGTATTTTAGGAGACTTGGGTTAATTCCCTTATCATTTGTTAATTGCATTTTTCGCATTTAATTTTTTGTTCGACTATATTTAAAGATTATGATTTTTTATGTCAAACCCAGTCTACTAAAGAATGATAAGTAAACACAAATCCATAGTGTAATAGTTTATTATTTTAGATTTACTCTATTTTTCACAAAATTTTGAACGTAGAGTAAGTAATATTATATAATATTTATATCACTAAATCATTACGATGTTATATTTTTACCTCTCCTGGAATATGTTTGGTTCGAATTCAATCGATGGCTAATTATCGCAATGTCCTATTAATTGAAACTGATAATATTTTTATATATTGTGTTTGTGATATTAAAATTAAATTAAAACTATTGTATTTTTCTAGAATTAAATGAGTAGTTACCGTTCATGAAACTATTTTCCATTCACATTTTCTTTTGGAACATTTCTTTGGTTCGAACTGAATTGATTTCTAGTTACGCGAATCGTGTATTAATCAAAATTCATAAAATTATATCATTTTGTCGTCCATTTTCATACTTAATGCTTATCAAGCAAATAGTATTTTCAAAACAACCATTTTTCTCTTTTCGCCTTTTCAATAGAATATTTTAAAGTTCTTTAAAATACACAAAATTCACATGCACCTTTTATTTTGCTGGATTTCAAGTTTAAGCATTTTAATGCCAAGAAATTTTTGTTACGGAAAAAAATGATAAAGAAGCATAAAATAATAGTAAAATAAACCAATATTTTAGTGCGCTTTTATTACTTTATATAAATTTCAATTTTGCTCATTTTTAATCAATTTCCAGTACATCGCTTAAAGCATTCAATTCTGAAATAAGAAATTTTATTATTTATCTGTGTAATAAAACATTTTCCTGCAGAGTAAATTATAAAAAATATGTATTGACAAATTAAGAGTTTTTTTTATTGTTTGCTAGAAAAGCCAGCACTATACGTGTATGTACGTTATTTTATCAAATGTTTACATTTTTTCATCCATCAACAAACATTCTATTTACAAATTTCCTGATATTTTTATGCGCAAAAGCATTAAATTGATTAAATAATGTACGCGTTATTTATTCATCATCCACAATCAAAACTAAACTAGTTTTAGTCCCACTTATTTATTAAGTTTTCAGACGCGCTGCATTGAAATGTTAATAACACCGGGCGAGCAGCAACGTACTTACATACTTACATATACCATAAAAGTTTTTCCCGTCACCGATTTTTCCACCGCGTAATTATTACTTAATCAGCAAACGCTCATCAATAAATATAGAAGGAAGTGATATTGTTAATTTAGGAAAATTTTGTTGCGGAGATCTTTCCCAGCCCTTTTAATAATTATGTGATTTATTTGAATCTTGCGCTCGTATATCATTTTTAAACTTTACAAATTGATCATATTATTTGCTAAAGGAGTTTTGCTGCAGAATAAAACAAGCAATTTTTGTCATACATCATTGAAAGTTTTCAAAGAAAATTTATTATATTTTAGCAATGCTTAGAAATTACATTTATAAGAAATCATCTGCGCAATGAATTATTTATTACTTTGCAATAAAATACCAGTGCTGCATTTAAAAATAACAAAATATTCCAACGTCACAAAACGAATCAAATAATAAAATTAAAAAAAAACATCTATCTATAATTTATTTGATGCCTTTCCAGCGCTTCTTTATGCTCTCACATAACATCGGAATTAATTGATATTGTTGCCGATTTTGCATTTTTAAATAGTTTAAATAGTTTGCTTATTGTCACTTTAATAAACAAGATCACATTTCACTGCAAAACTGCACAATTCTCTTGTTACAATAGTAATTAACAACGAAAATTGAGTTGAATAAACAATATTTATTAATGAAGAGTAAAAAATGTTTTTGCATCAAATGCAACAACTTCAATAACATCAAAAAAACGCAATTTCATTTTTAAATAAATTAAAAACGAAAAGCAGAAAAAAATATTGTTAGTACGTATATATAATGCTTAAAAATTTATGCACAAGATTTATGCAACAAACAATAAAGATTAAGCTAATGTGTATTCTTAGAATATACACAGTTAATCGAATTTTGCATTAAAATTATTTTTCATTAAAATTCTAAGCATAAAAATAAATGTTTTCTTATAAGCAGGTCAAGTTTTAAAGCCGAACTACAATTTTCTGGGAAAATAATACAAAACTATTTCTTCTTTAATAGAAATTGTATTTTAGCAGCCAATTTAGCAAAAATAAATATGTTTTTATTAAAAAATGAAGCAAAATATGTCAGAAATTCATTATAATTGTATATTTTAAGTAATTATCATTTTCATTATCTTCTGGAAAATTCTTTGTTTTGACGTCAATTTATTGCTTTTTAATGTTTATTAACAAATTTATATTTACAAGCAATATTTTTTTCTTTTTTGGAAATAATACAAAACTATTTTAACCGGTGAATTGCGTAGATGATTTTATGTTTATGCATTTTTTTCCATACGAATATTTAATAATAATATCAAAAATAAGTGACAATTAATAAAAATTGTTGTATTTTAGCAGCCAATTTAGCAAAAATAAACATGTTTTTATTAAAAAATAAAGCAAAATATGTCAGACATGCATTATAATTGTATATTTTATGTAATTATTATTTTCATTATCTTCTAGAATATTTTTATTTTGACGTCAATTCATTGCCTTTTAATGTTTATTAAAAAATTTATAATTTCTCCTTTTTGGAAATAATACAAAATTATTTTAACTGACGAGTTTCGTAGATTATTTTATGTTTATGCATTTTTTGCCATACGAATATTTAATAATTATGCTAATAATATAAAAAGTAAGTGACAATTAATAAAAAATTGTTAAACGTATTTTAGCAGTCAATTTAGCAAAAAAATAAATATGTTTTTATTAAAAAGTAAAGCGAAATATGACTGGAACAATCGCACGCTCTTTTAAGCTTAAACCGCAATTTTCTCGGAAAATTGAACAGAAGAAACAAGATCGGGCTCATGATTTTTTCTTTTCCGTAAAAACATAAAAACTGCTTAACGTTTAAACGTCGCTGGTTTTTTAATAAACTTAAATACAATGCATTTTGCTGTTAATTAAGTATGCAATTTAAATGTTTTCGTTTGAGCAAATATTTAATTTCAACGTTCCGAGAGTTATTTAGAGCTGGAGATAAATTTAAATCGAAAAAATCTAAGCACTTCCTATTCGAATTTAAACCAGCGCTAAGTGAATTTTATTTATAAGTGCATCATCGCATTTTAATAAACTAAATAAAAACATTGTCGTTTAAAACTTTGCCTCATTCGCTAATTAGATTTTAGTTTACATTCTATTGTTGGTATTTTACGAAACACATAAAACTACCTTAATTTTAAGCAACTTTTTGATTTAAATTAAAGATGATTGAATTCATTTCCATATATATTATTTTGTTAAAAAATTAAGTCGCTTACAAAAATGATTCTGATTTTTTGTATTTTTTTTTCATCTTTTTTACTTTTTCACCCTCTAACTAGGGGAGTTGTCAATAGGCGATAGAGCAACAACGGATATCGCCAATAAGTGAATTTTATTTATTGCATTTTAATAAACTAAATAAAAACATTGTCATTTAAAACTTTGCCTGATTCGCTAATTAGATTTTAGTTTACATTCTATTGTTGATATTTTACAAAACACATAAAATTGCCTTAATTTTAAGCAACTTTGTTTTAAAATATTTTGTTTTGTCAGTGGAAATATAATTAAAATGTTTTCAATTAAAGATGATTTAATTCATATCTATTTATTATTTTGTTAAAAAAATTACGTCGCTTTCAACAATGTTTCAGATTTTTTTTACTTTTTTTACTCTCAACAGCGGATATCGTTAATAAGCGAACTGATAAATTATGCTAGAAACGTGTATCGCTTATTCGTCCATTTCGTTTGATCTTATATTTCATAAATATCAAGTAATTTAATGCATCTACATTTATACTACTTTTTAAAAAAATATGTTTACATTCAGCACGATGATTATATAGAAATATTCTCGTAGGTAAAGGGTTAAAAATAAAATATTCCAATTTCTATTTTATGTATAAACTTTTTAACATCAACGAGCGAGAATTGATATTTTTTTTGAGGATATTTTGGAAACTTTCATGTTGGAGAATAGAATGACTTGAAATTTGTATTTTTAATTGTTGAAATTTAATCCGTGTTGATAAAAACAAATTCGAAAAACTGCATTTCCGTGCTTTTTATTGTAATCAAGAAAATAATTGTAATTTAAAAAAATGTACGATATAGTTTAATTATATTTAATTAATTAACTTGACTACGTATACAAATGTACCATAATAACTCGTATTTCGTATAAAAATGTACTTTTACTTCAGCTTCTCGGTAATTTTTTACTTCTTCCTACTTCTTAAAAATGACATATTTCTATTTTTTATAAAAATGTTAACATTAATGTTGTGAAAAGTTACATGTCGCAGAGCGAGATTACTCCAAATTTGTATTTTAAAGCAATTTTTGTTAATGTTTTCGTGTATTGTCTTAAATTATGATGCGTGTCGGTGAAAATAACGTCAAAAGCGCGCGCATTTTTATATTTTTAATGGTCATCAAGAAAATAACTTTAAGGTGTGCGTTTAAGTAATGAGAAGTGATGAACAAAAAAACATGACTGATTTCGTTCATATTTAGTTAATTAACTAGATATTATTTATAATTCTGCTAAAAACTCACGTCACGTAGACAAATTTATTTGCTTCAGCTGTTTTGTACTTTTTTCTTGCTTAAAAATTACATATCTATTCTTTTATTAAATTTCTAACGTTGAGGGAATGAGAATCAATATTTTTTGGGAAAATTAAATCACAAATTTATATGTTGTATGTACAATGTTATAAAATTAAAGAATTTTGTTGCTTGTTTTAAATTTAAAATTGAAATGTTAGAAAATTATTGTGAATCCTTCCTTGCGTTTTATTTTAACGCTTCAATTTTAATTTACAATGTTATATTTTTAATTATTTCCAATTTACATTGGAGATAGAATAAAAGAAAACATGTATTAATGTTGGTTTGGTAGGTCGTTGCTTTTTCCTGCTTAAAACTAACATATCTATTCTTTTATTAAATTTCTAAGGTTGGGGAATGAGAATCAATATTTTTTGGGAGAATTAAATCACAAATTTGTATGTTGCATGTATAATGTTATAAAATTAAGTAAATTTTGTTGCTTCTTCGTGGTGAACCATAATTTTAAATTCAAAATTGAAATGTTAGAAAATTATTGTGAATCCTTCCTTGCGTTTTATTTTAACACTTCAATTTTGAATTTACAATGTTATATTTTTAATTATTTCCCATTTAGATTGGAGATAGAATAAAAGAAAAGATGTATTAATGTTCGTTTGGTAGGTTGTTGCTTTTTTCCTGCTTAAAAATGATTCTTTTCTTAAATTTCGTACGTTTTGGAATGAGAATCAAAATTTTTTGGAAAAATTAAATCACAAATTTATATGTTGTATGCACAATGTAATAAAATTAAGGAATTTTGTTGTTTCCTCGTGGTAAACCATTATTTTAAATTCAAAATTAAAGTGTTAATAAGTTATTATGATTCCTACCTTGTGTTTTATTTTGAATTTACAATGTTACATTTTTAATTATTTCCCATTTAGATTGGAGATAGAATAAAAGAAAAGATGTATTAATGTTGGTTTGGTAGGTTGTAGCTGTCTGTCTGTGTACGTGTATACTGTTTGGCAATTTTGCTCACAAACGGCGACATTAAGTATGCAATATATAGTATATTTTCAATTCGATATAGAGATATGCCTGTATAATAAAATTTCAATTTAGAATTTTTAACGTTGCTGTAACATCTGCCTTTCAATTCCACCCTGATTTTGTTTTTCATCTGAATTGTTGACAAATCAAGCGGAAATAGATTATTTCAATGGACGAAAAACGTACATGTGTGTGCGTGTGTGTGCATCGAGAGAAATTCTAGCAAAATAATGCATTCAACATAATTACTATGCATTTTTTAATCTATCGATTGTGTGTAATGGTTAGTCGTACGCGTCGGTTGGCCATCATATAATTATATTAATTTCAATTAACATCTTCATCTATTTTATATATTTGCATTTGCATTAATAATAAATAGCTGTATATCTCGCTGCAAGCCAAACAACAACATTTTTAAATCAACATCAATATGCTACTTTTAAATAAATAAATATGTAACGAGAATATAGTCTCCAGTTTCAATTCGCATCTTATCCTTGCTTTTTAATCTTTCATATAATATTTCTTCGTGTCAAAATCAAAAAACTACAACTACGAGATATATGTGCATGTTTAATTAGCATCTTTTTACTGTAATGCATGACATTTCATAGAAAAACGCCTCCAAACGCGTAGATTTTATGATTTTCTTTTGAAGCGCATGAAAATCGTGTTTATTAGCTTGAAAATTTAATATTCTTTAATAAAATTTCATGGAAGTTAGTTGAAACATAAAAGTGGCAAAAAAACGGCTATGAAATATTCGGAGATTTTGCCTGTTTTTTTTTTGTTCTGTAATATTCGAAAATATTTACTTTTTATTTGTCCTAAAACACTGAAAAACAAGGGACAAAAAGGAGTTTTCAGCAATATATATGTATATATTTAAAAAAAGAATTTTAATGTTATTTTGGGAATTAATTTAATCCAACGCAGACATACGAGAATTTAATTAGGTTTTTAGGCATTTTGTTGAATGCATCACGTTTCAAATTGAATCTATAATATTTATTAAACAATTATACAATTTTAATAAATGTGCTGTTAACAATATATGCATGCTTAGTTTCAATAATGGACAGATTAATTAAAATAACAATGGCTTAATTTTATTCCAAATATTATATAATTATGTGATGCAATATCAAATATTTATTTTATTGAAAATCAAGCCAATGTAAATAGTTGATGAAAAAAAAAACGTTTCATAATAATTGTTGTTTTCTAATAAACGATTATTGAAAATAAATATACGATTTTATAGAGTTTATGGAGTCAGTTTATTTTATTAATTCGCCGGGTATTATAGCTAAAAACCGAAAATAGGATTTAATTAAAAAGTAATGAGTCGGCCGATATTAACAAATACGAATATTGCATGTATGATAACGTTGAAATTTACAGTTGATTGGATTCTGTTATTAACAAATTTTTGATTGTAGTAATTGCATTAAGGTCATTTCGATTCTTAATTAAAGCGATTGTGGAATGGAAACAACTAATTACAAATACGCGTAGTATCTTAATTTTGGCCAAATATTTACACACGCACACACAGACACATACACATACACATGCACATACTTATATACAAATATTATATATATAAGTAAGTACATACTTTTATTTGGATAAATTTTAATAACTACTGTTTGTTATTAACCGTTTGAAGATTCTGTTTTTGATTAAAACGTATATTGCGATTTTTTGCTAAAGAAAATGTTTACTCAGAGGTGGTAAAAATGAAATGAAAAATTGTGCATAAAAAACGAGGGTAAAGTTTTTTTCGGTAGGAAAAAGAGAAAAACGGAGGATTTTCGCCCATCTTTTGATGAAGCTATGAATTATTAAACGAATATTATAACTTTCTTGCAAATGATAAATCCAATAAATATTCAAATTTAACAACAAGCTTGAAAATTTAGTAAATAGAGCGAATTGCATTGTGGCAATAATGAAAATTTAATTAAAATTGCATGCGCGACCACATTACAAGAGTTTAATTAAAATGATATCGCACAACTATTGTATGTCCTTTTTGCCAAATATTTTTATTATATTTGATTTAATTAATTTATGTATTTTATTTCTCATTTCCAGGCACAAAGTGGAGCAGCAATGAATTGGTTTTGTCAATGCGCTACAATCGAGAAGATTTAATGTACAATTGTGATAGATATTTAAAGGCAATTCATGTGTTTTATGAACTTAAAAACCGAGTGCAATAACTTTGTGCTAAATCAAAACGATGATGTACATTTATGGAATTATTCTGTGTGCAATATTAGTTGAACAAACGTCCACGACATATTACTCAAAACAATGGGTGGTTCATATCGAAGGAGGACTAGACGTAGCAGATCAAGTTGCTCGAGACCATGGCTTTACTAATTTAGGAGAGGTGAGTTACGAATTCACATATACACACATCCACCCATGCATACATTCATTCATTCATTCCATGCAAATTATTAATACATTTTTATATCAATACATTTTTTCTTAACAATATATGATTGTTGTTGTGGTTGGAAAATACTTGCAACATGACATTGTATAAAAATAATCTAGGAAAATACTTGAAATAAAGAGTTTAAACATTTATGAACATATATATAAACAGACTCGCTAAAAATTATTTATATATATTTTAAATTTTACGAATTCACATACAGTGGAACCTCGATATACGCTCTGAATTTTTTTCCAAATGTTTGAACGTATCTCAAATTTACTGTATTTTTTAATTAGAATTATTGGTTCATAGATTTTATTCATATGATTGAATCATTTGAGTAAGGTCGTATGTCGAATTATAGACGTATATCAAATGGACGTATAAATCCATACATACATTCATTCTTTCATTCCATGCAAATTAATAATTCATTTTTATATCAATTCATTTTTTCTTGACAATATATGATTGTTGTGGTTGGAAAATACTGACAACAACATGACATTGTATAAAAAAATCTAGAAAAATACTTGAAATGAAGAGTTTAAACATTTATGAATATATATATATATATAAACAGACCTGCTAAAATTTATTTACATATATTTTAAATTTCTTCAAAGCATTTTTATGAAATTTCTGAAAACATATTCGCTGGGAAATGCTGAAAGTATGTAGTAGTATGGCAGACAGAAGAGTAGAGCAGCAATAATTGCGAATTTGAAATATTTATCTCGTTGACGTATTAATAAAAGCATGCATCCGTCCATTTATGCGTCCATCGAATATAAATTGTGTAAAACATCGCCAACAATACGATAAAATAATTACCGAAAATCAAATCATTTTATATGTACATCATTTATATATTTATGTATTTATATAAAATATATACATATATAGATATTGTATGTAGTAAAATTTAATTATCTAAAAACATGACGCAATTTGCTATGTTTTTATATGCTAATAAAATATTTTCCAAATCAAAATGAAATATTGTTATATAATAGAATGATTTACGGACAACTCGATAAGAAGATTGTTTTACTTAACACAGCAATACATACTTTCAGCAACGAAATATTATTACAGAATTATTTCCTAGAAAATCGTTCATGTGCGTGATTGTGAATTGAATATCTAACATTATTTAAACTAAACAGATCAAATAACAAATTTATAAGTTAGTACATGTTCGTAGAGGAGGTTCCTAACTTTACATAAGATTTACTTTATCAACCATCTTTCGAAGGTGAGCCGCTATCAGTAAAAATGTGCGAGAGCGAGAATTTTTTTTACCAATAATGATAAAATATGTTTGATCTTGTAACGTTTCTAATAATTGCACAACATTTACAAGGTTTTGCATATTCAAAGGTCATTGCAAAATTGCAACTTTTTATTAATTAAATATTCGAAACATGGAATCATAGGAAAGAGATAAAAAAAACTATGATAGGTTTGAGCGCTATATAAATTGTGTATATTGTACTTATCTAATTACATTTCTTTGATGGATCATAACTATGCAAGTAAAATTCTTAGATTGCATATTAGTGTTGTTATAAAACAGCGGATTTCAACTGGTGAGCCGTAAAGCTTTGATAAGTGTCCCACCAATTTATTAATAAAACATTAATGATCTAATCTAAACATAAAAAATATTAATGCCTTTGCAGTGTCACTTCTAATGACGATATAATCATATTTGTATAATTAAACAAAATTTTAATATGATCATTATTTTCGTTGGTTTTTTATTTTAGATTTTTTAAGAGCTTGAAAATTGTTGGAATAAAGCATCAATAAATAAGCAACACAATTTAAAATGTAATATATTCATACTTAAAATACGAAATCAGTTATTAAATTTCCAATTATTGCAGCAGGCGTTTATGAAATTCAATTTCTATTAACAAATTGCTTATAATGATTACAAAATTAATGAACTGTATGCGTTCGTGTGTGAATAATTTTTAAAATTGCTTTGTCTTTGATGTGGATTTATAATTGCAATGCATATTTACTACAATTACAATCCATCTCGATATCAATTTAATTAATAAACTATTAAACGTTGGACATAAAAAGTTCATTTTCAAATTGCTAAATCGCCGGTTTAGTTCAATTTTCCTAGTCTTTTTTGAATATATAGAATTAAATCCAGTATTAAAAATAATCTGTTCAAACGCAATTTTTAATTTGAACATTAAAGGCTCAAGCCACGCATTGCAAAAAATGTAGCAAGTTACATTAAAATTTTACGCAAATTGCTGTTTAATGTCAATTTTCTTACGACTTTGCCGGTTTTTTTTAAATTGAAAATTAAGTGTATAGAGCATTTTTAACTGAAAATATGGTCTTTTTGATTTTTGTTGAAGAATTTTAACGCAAATTCATGCTATAAGTAATGCGTATTGATAGAAATTTAATGTCCCTAATGCAAAAATCAATCACACTAAGAAATATTTTGTTGATGTATTTTTTAGTTCAATTTTTCTACTTTTTTTGAATATATAGAATTAAATACAGTTTTTAATTTGAACATTAAAGGCTCAAGCCACGAATTGCAAAAAAATGTAAAAAGTTACATTAAAATTTTACGCAAATTGCTGTTTAATGTCAATTTTCTTACGACTTTGCCGTTTTTTTTAATTGAAAATTAAGTGCATACGGCATACATATCTTTTTAACTGAAAATTTAGTCTTTTTGAAGAATTTTAATGCAAATTCATACTATAATTAATGCGTATTGATAGAAATTTAATGTCCCTAATGCAAAAATCAATCACACTAAGAAATATTTCGTTGATGTATCTTTTATTGATCAATTTCCTCATCGGAAGTGAGTTTTTTCCATAGAAACTACTGACCAACTTCCCTGTGCACTCACTCGTCAAGGTTGCACCATTACATTACATTTTATGCAAATTTCTAGTAAACAGATTATAATAAATTTAATAAAGCGCACAGCACGTATATATTTGTATATATGCATAGTAGTATATATAGTATAACATAAAAGTATGTGTGTATTTGTAACAAAAGCAGCAGAATGATGATATTTCTCTCGGTTTCTTTTTTTTGTCGCTAGCCACCACTCCCAATTTTATGTAAGGCCAGCAATGAGCAAACATAGACAAGTCGACCGTGAACTTGTCTGCAATAGAATGTAAAAGCACGATTTTTTTTAAATATATATAATATAATATCGAGGTTGCTTAATAATTTTTTGTGAATGTGTTAAATTCTAATTTATTTAAGGCAGTGTTACAGCGCTCACCTTGACTACGTTTACCAAACTCTTCCTGCTCGCCAAAGGTGATTCGGATAATTAATAAATGCAATCAAAACTGCAACGACCTTTTGCCGGTTTTTTTATTCACGTTGGTAAAAGTTGTTTTTCGAATGCTGAAATCATTTTAGAAGGTGATATGTATTTTAATGGACACCTACACGAATTTTGAAAGCGCACTTTGTTTTCTATTATTGCATTGTTCTTAATTTGACTTTCACAAAACAACATTTTTTTTGTATTTTGGCAATTTGTGTGTTTACTCAATATCATATTTATATAATATGTAACATTTTCAAATTGCCATTTTTTTGTTGGTATATATAATATTTGATGGAAAGTAAATTATTTCAACTTCGATAACTGGATTAAAATGTTTACAAAGGCATGGAAATTTAATAAAAGTCTATTGTGAGTTTGAAAAATATTATATTTGACTTGAGGATGTTCCAAAATAATTCTTTGCAATATACTTAAAGCATGAATATTCAATTTATTCGCCGGACGAATAATAAATTTCAATATTTAATTATGACGTTGCTAAAAATAACTAAATACCAGACCAAATATAACATTTTGTTCGATAATGCTTGCTAATTATGAAAATAAGTACTGTTAATTTAATTAAAATACATCAATATGTTTGATTTAATTAGCAAAATATCGCAAATATTTGCACTCACATTTAGCTCCAAATATTGAAATATTTTTGCATGAGCATTGGCTAAATGCGGTATGGCTCACAATAGAATCAACATCATATTATAGAAAATATTTCAAAAATTTATAAAAATCTCGTTAATTAAAAACCCTTTTGTAGTGTTTTTATTATTTAATGCAGAAGCTAAACAAAACCTTTGTCTATGAATTATTGATGTTTTTGAAAAAATAAAATTTAATCAAGACGACGACTCAACAAATGCCAAGAAATGCATAACAATAACAATACCTAATAAAGTGAATACCAAAAATAGTTATTTAATTAATGAATTAATTAATTAAATTGACGACGATCAAACAACAAACAAACAGAACATCAATACTCAATCGAGATTTGAAAAATAGCTCGTCTAAATATGTGTCCAATGCAAAGTGATTAATAATTAAGTTGATGATGTATCATAATAACAATAACAATCATAATACATCAAGCACTTCAATAAAATAATACTCGCCATATAATTAATCAAAATGCAACTATTTTCTGTTATATTTACGACATTATAATGCGCTTGCAATATTTGCTTTATGGGAAAACTGTTTAATATTGTTGGTCAAGCAACAACCAAAGTTAACATCGATATTCAATATCGAAGTTAAAATTAACTTAGTTAAACATGCCAACTATAAACTAATTAATAATTTCGTACATGCTAATAATAATCTTATGCAATAAATGTTGGTGCATTCAACAAATTTTAGTAGACACGCGCGCTCCAATTCAATTCACCAACTCAAACGTTCAAAGTAAATAAGATTTCATTTAAAGGATCGCCCTCACACTCAAAATTCATTCATTTTATTAATTAATTCACATTTGTTTGTCTTTTACTTTCATATCTACTATCATTTTTATATATTCCAAAAGATCCCTAAATTCAGCAGTTATATAAGCTTTATATTTTCATTAAAAAACTGTTGATATTTACATAAACGCTTTTTATTTATTTTAAAACATATTATTTATACTCTAATAAATGTAAATTTATTATATGGAAATAAATATTTTCATTCGTTTGTTGATACTTTAACTTTTAATTTTACTAAATATGTTTTTGTTAATTAATAAATAATATTTATTATATGAGTTTATTTGTGCAAAAGCTTCTCGCGCTCGTAAAACTCGCTATATATTTTAAATTGCTATTTTAAATTACAAATATATAAAACTTTTACTTTTATTTTATAGATTAAAACATTTTTGTGGCTGTTTTAGAACAATATATGTTTGCATACTTTATTATTTTTAGATTTTAAGAGCATTAAACAATAACCTGGAGAAAATTGTTTAAAAAATGTTAACTTTGACGTTATTATCATTATTATTATTATATTCGATGTTGCTTTAACAAAGTTTGAATGTTTTGAAACAAATTTTACAATAATTATGATACAAAGCTTGAAAATTCCATAAAAGAAAATAAACAGAAATTAAAGTGCGTCAAATTTTATTTAGTTTTACCCAAACATTATTTGAAAGTAAATATTTTGCGGTGCTTGTTGACTATTCAACATAGAAAATATCGAATTTTTATTAATTGATTGCAATAATTATGATACAAAGCTTGAAAATTCTGAAAAGAAAATAAACAGAAATTAAAGTGCGGCGGATTTTATTTAGTTTTACTCAAACATTATTTGAACGTAAATATTTTGCGTTGCTTGTTGATTATTCAACATAGAAGATATCGAATTTTTATTAATTGATTAGAATAATTATGATACAAAGCTTGAAAGTTCTAAAAAGAAAATAAATAGAAATTAAAGTGCGGCAAATTTTATTTAGTTTTGTCCAAACATTATTTGAAAGTAAATACTTTGCGGTGCTTGTTGATTATTCAACATAGAAAATACCGAATTTNTTGATTGCAATAATTATGATACAAAGCTTGAAAATTCTGAAAAGAAAATAAATAGAAATTAAAATGCGGCAAATTTTATTTAGTTTTACCCTAACATTATTTGAAAGTAAATATTTTGCGTTGCTTGTTGATTATTCAACATAGAAAATATCGAATTTTTATTAATTGAGATGAGTATGTTTAGGTACTAGCAACAGCAACAGCAACAGCGCATTGTTTTTGTTTGTTGGTCAAGGAACAACGTAAACTTAATAACAATGTCGAAGTTAAAATTCTCCCAACAAAATATGTTGTAATTAATAATGTTATCCATATAGATATTATGGTATAATAACTTTAAACATTGTTGGTTTTTGGTTAAATATAAAACCACTTATTTTATGTTGTATAAATTTATATTATTTTAAAACAAAAGTACAATAATACGTTCCATTAATATACAATAATGTAAAAGTGCATTGTATAATTTATAAATATTATGTTTTGCTGCAGCGCTAAAAGCATTTTTATATTAATCCTAACACATATTTTGTTTAATTAGGGTAACAATTTTTCCAATGAAATTAAAAATATGTAGTAAATAAAAAAGAAATTAATTATATTTATATTTATGTGTGTAGATGTGTTATAATTAGTAGTAGAATAAAGAGGAGATTTAGCGTTGTTATCTATGTATGAGTGTGTATGTAACTCGTAATAATGTAATAATAAAAGCAAAGAATAAGAAAAAGAATTTTATAATGCACTTTAGCAATTTTTTATACAATGAGAATATATATAAACTATGGATATTTATTTAGGCATTGTTAGTAAAGTCATGAAGAAGTATTCTCTTAGTCTGTATGAAGGTCAGCAACCGGTTTCCTTCTTCACCGAAGTCACTTAACTTAATGCAACGTTCATGCATAACATATCTATTGTAGAGTTAGTATATAAATACTTATGTATTCTTTTGGTGTGCCGGAAATGTGAGTTTGGCCTGACACCCTTGCTGTTCTCGTTTTCATACAAATAGTGAAAAAATGGCTCTAATCAAACTGTCTTTAACCAACACAACTCGTTAACGCAACTACTCACTTTGACATTTCTAATTATGAATCTATAATACTTTTGCCAACAATTTCTTGTTATAAATAATAACTTGTAATATTTTCACTCTAGTATTAGTAGTATAGTATAATATACTTTATTGCGTGTAGGAGCCTCTTATGAGGCCAATACAACTGTCATTACAGTACATACAATAGAATTAAAAATTTACTTATTAAAAAATAAAATTACAATTTAAAAATTCGTTCATACCTTAGAAGGCTCTTTGTTTTAAGAAAATTTTGATTGCAGCTAGACTTGCTGTGCTCGCTTCGATAAGCCCACTGTCTGTAAATTTGTTAAAGATTTTTGTTGACGTATACTTGCAACTTTGCTGAGTCTTGGTTAGACGATGACAGTTCAAAGCTATATTAGGTCCATTTCTAGTGAAATAGTTATGATAACTGTTATTTCTATTATGATCATTGATGTTGTTAATCATATATTTTACACATTCGAGAATATATAAACTTGAAAGCGTACGTAAGTTTAAGTGTACAAAATTCGCTCTGCAATCTTCTACATTACAATAATTACATTATTTTTAAACGTATGCATCCATAATATTCATAATATAATTTATTTATTTATCGTCTGTTCTGCTACAGTTCAATCAATCTAGAAAAATCAATATGCTGCAAAAATAACACCTTCACATACAATTTCAACCAAATATCATTACATTTTTCTAAATTAAAATATTTCCTTTTGCCGCTTTAATACTTTCATTCTTAGAGTGTTAACATCTCAAAGAAAATCATGAAAGACGTTAAGACTTTGTTGCAAATGTTGCTATTTTTAGCTTTTTGGTTAAGGAGTAATAATCTGAAGAAAATTGTTTGAATGTGCTTACATTGGAATTAAATTCTTAGTTGGTTATTATCAACGAACTTTGAATGTTTTGAACCAACCAAATTTAATAACAATAATAATAATAATAATAATAATAATAATAATAATAATAATAATAATAATAGTAATAATAATAATAACAACAACAACACATTTGCAACCTGCCTACTAAATTATTAAATGATAATTTAATGGCGGAGAATTTATGTGTGTTTTACGCTCACGTTAAAAGTGTAACAGTATTATTGAAATTAATTTCATAATCTATACTAATAATTCAAAGTTATAATATCATAATATAATATATTAATTAAGGTATCAGCTATAAATTGAACATATACTCAAATCTAAATATTTAATTATGTCAGTATAAATATAGATAAATGCGAGTGAAATTTATATTAAGTAACGGTTTTCGAATTTCGTACAATGTATAATTTGAGGTAATTTCATTCATTTTCTATTTATTGATTGGAATTTCGAATGAAATCGATTTGAAAGAGTGGCAAATCTGCACCGCAGCTGCTTAGAAACGCCATGCCAAAAATAACACACCCATCGTGGTTTTTCATAATTTTGTAATGAGGATACGAGACATCTAAATTTAATTTCGAAATTGAAGGAATCTCTCATTTATAATCACCTTACCTCGCCTCACCTCGCCTCACCCTCTTCTAATAAATATAATTTATTAACTGGCACACAATATGTATTCGGTATTAATTAAGGGATAAATTTTCGAACTAAATATTTAATTAGAATTAATGAGTAGATAATATTACTTAGATATAACATTCCATTGTTATACAAAAAAGGCGAAAATTTATCAAACCATTGTCACAAACGTTTGCGTGCTATGTACGATCAACAAAGGTGGTTTTAATGATTTGTGGCAACTTTCTGGACGATTCCTGAAAAAATATACTAAAAATCTAGCTGAGAGAATTATTCCTGCCACTTGGAAATAAATTCAAACTATTATTATATAGATAATTAACTTATATTAAAGTTGGATTATGTAGAAAATGAGAAAAGTTTTCCATTATTTAAGAAAGATTTTTAACGGAATATTATATTATAATGGAGTCATTTTCCTATTTGTTTGTTCGAAATCACCGCAAAATGGTTATATCAACTTATTACTTATTCCTTTAATTAATTGTTTTATATGACAAATAATGAGAAAATTATTTGCAGTCAAGTTGTGCGTTGTCTATGTGTGTGTATAAATTTAAATGAATTTATGTATGTTAACAGATTACACTTTAATAATAAATTTAAAGTTTTCCATTATTTAAGAGAAGATTTTTAAGGGATTATTATATTATAATGCAGTCATTTTCCTATTTGTTTGTTCGAAATCATCGCAAAAATGGTTATATCAACTTATTACTTATTCCTTTAATTAATTATTTTATATGAAATATAATGAGAAAATTATTTGCAGTCAAGTTGTGCGTTGTATGTGTGTGTGTGTGTATAAATTTAAATGAATTTATGTATATTAACAGATTACACTTCAATAATAAATTTAAAGTTTGACATAGTTTTATAAGATTTAATATTCCATAAAGCTTCTTATGTGAAAGGGCGAAAGAACAAGAATCGTTTGTTATGCGCAAAATTTCTTGCACGAGAAACTAACATCAATATTCAAATTGAAATTAGCTCAATTAAACATTTTCAAATAGTTTTAGCCTATTAGAAATATTTTAATTAACGCAATGCTTTTATGCGGCTGCTTTAATAGTCAATTAAATTTTTTTCCAAGAGGGTTGAAAATCGGAGAATGTCATGGACTCTCTCGTGGCGGTTTCACTCGTTGTTTTATTTTCGGTGATTTTATTATGATACTAAACAAAAGGGGACCAACCAAAACAAAATCAATATATAGTATAAAATTCTTTATTGCTTTGAATAATTCATTTTGTTTAATTTGTTAATTAAGAATTAATATTGATCGGCAGGAATGTATTATTAAGCGCAGCAGTGTAGAAAAGATAAACTTTTTTCTGATGTCTTTAAAAGTTAAGCTTAGTTTTTATTTATTTAAATTATATCGAGCGAAAATTACGTTTAAATGTAAAATCAATATTGAATAAATGATTGGCTTTTTCGTATAAAAAGTTTTTTCAAACTGAATAAAGTTTAGAGAAATTGCTAATTTTATAGTAAATACACAAATACATTCATCTCGTCAACAAAACTTTATTGTAAATTAACATATACATGATACCAATTGGCTTTAGAAATTCTTACATTTAAATTAATTATCTTTAAATAGCATTCAATTGAATAAACAAAAGCATTCAACTCGAATATATTACTTTTATTGTTTATTGCATAAAAATATATTTCGTTCAACCTAAATAAATTATTGTATTTCTTTCTACATATTATATATATAAATTATTCAAATGCGATCGTAATAAACTTGAATATAAAAAAAGAGAGAAAAATGTTGGGATGCACATTCGAAGAAATATGTAGAAATATAAATTAATTATCTTGGATCTAACGATCTGGAGGGTTCTTTGGTTAAATTGTTTTATGGAGTACGGATTTGGAAACGATTTTCTGTTATCTAGAAATTAAATTTTTAAGAGAGCATAGGAAGAAGCAGAAAGAATAATCTATAGTAATGGCATGTTTGTCGTCGTTTCATTTCATCCGAAATGATATTATACGCATTGAGAATTGACTGAATTTAAGATATTGCAACGTTAATCGATTCAAAATCAAAACATTTACAACGGCTTACACTTTAACAATAAATTATCAAATTTGTCACAATCTTTATTTGGCTTTTTTCAATGAGATTGTGCTCAAAACGTAACAGACGCACCATTTTGCACGTTCTGCAAATGGCTTGACTGGATATTTTTATGTTTTCTTGAAGATGGTTAAGTTATTTATTGAAAAAACGACAAAAATTGTAAGAAAATCGCTTGCACCAAGTTGAAAAACGCCTTCCAAGACGTTGTTTTGATTTTCAAATTGCTAAGTGGAAAATGCAAGTTGAAAAATGATAAAACGCAAATTGTTGCGTTAAATTACTCGAAAATGATTCGGAAAACGCCCACAAAGTCAACCGTCCACAACATGCAACATAAAATTTCCATGTAAATATTTTATCATTTTTAAGGCAAAAAATTGGAGATATTTAAAACTATTATATAAAAATAGTTTTTCTTGAGGGAGAGAAGAAAATGCGTTTGAATATTTGGATGTGATATAATTTGCTGAAAGCATTTGTAAAGAGAAAGAAAATAAGCTGGTGCTGGTAATTATGAAGTAAATCATGCGCGATAATTTGATTTTCGAATATTTACATAAGAAAAATGGCAATGTAGTAAATCTCATTTGCAAAACAACATTTTTAGTTCATAAACAATAAAAACGTCGTTGTCAAGTGTAATTTATACCTTTGATAAGTTGCATGGAAATAGTAGATAGTGCAGCGGCGACTTACTTTTTTCTGCATCAAGATTTGTGCATGTTTTTAACAGCAAGTGCTCAATCTCAAAATTCAGGTCAATCAATGCCCTAATCCACATTCTTTGCATGTCTCTTTAAACTTTCAACAAAAATCAATTACGCTCACATACAAGTACGACGAGTATATGAACGTACCGAAATAGGAGTTTGTTTTAATCTCTGCCCAGAGAATTCCCCTTACTTACTTACTTACTTACTCACTTACTCACTTATAGTACTCTTAACTCTTACTACTGCTCGTATACGTATTTTTTTGCTTTTCAGTTTCACTCTAATTGCAACAAATTACTATTTAAAACACTGATTTAATTTAGCTATCTATACGCAATTAATCTTAATGAAAAAACTGTTAGTGTAAGAAAATCTATAAACAAAACGAATGAAGGATTTATGAGATTTTGCACGCGCAAGATTCAAATAAGTAAGAAGGGTGGTTTAGAGCTATTTATTTGATTTACGAGAAACGTTATAATTGGATTACAGTACAAAAGCTTCTTAAGTATTTTGTTTCTTAAGCAATTCTTTTATTGAAGAAGATGTTTGTTTTTAATCACATTCGAAATTTTAACGGATTATTTTATTCAATTTTTACTAGCTAGCTATATAGCAACAGCCTTATTTTCGCATCGCGCATTTTTAATTAATTAATTAATTTCGTTACTTACTTAAAATTTTAATGGCTTATTTTAAACATTTTCATTACATATTTTTTAATTAATTTCCTTATTGCTAAATAGCATTAGCTTAACTATTACTAAAATTTACACACTATTTGCACTATAATATCTAATTTTAGTATAACCTATTTATTATTCCGTAAGAATATTTATAATTAAAATTCTTGCCATTAAATCTAGCAATGCGAAAATCAATATTTGCCAAAATATTGTTGTATTATAGGGAGCGTTTGATGTTTTTTTAAAGAACGTTCAATTGTCTCCTAACAAACAAAAATATTGTATAAAAAATATGTTTGCCATAAATGCTGATGTTTTTTATTAAGCTTTCCGAAAAATCTGTGTTTTCTTTATTAAATCTTAGCATGTGTACAAGAAAATGGCATTAAATTGTTGTTTACTAGAGAATAATTGCAAGAGACTATCCTATCGTTCGTAAACAATATTACCCGATGACCCTTTTCATGAAAATTGTTCAAAATGAAAAGAAATTATTTGTAAATAGAAATGATTGATTCAACGCCGATAATTTTTTTGGGTGCAAGGGGGTTTACAGTAAACAACAGTGTAACTTAATTACAGCCATACGTAAGTAACACTGTGTTTTACTGTAAACCTCCATGCATCTACATAAAATTATGCTGATGTTTTTTATTTCGTTTTCTGAAAAATCTGTGTTTTCTTTATTAAATCTTAGCATGTGTACAAGAAAATCGCATTAAATTGTTTACTAGAGAATAATTGCAAGAGAGACTATCTATCGTTCGTAAACAATATTACACGATGACCCTTTTCATGAAAATCGTTCAAAATGAAAAGAAATTAATTGTAAGTAGAAATAATTGATTTAACGCCGATAATTTTTTTTTTGATGGAAGAAGGTTTACAGTAAACCACAGTGTTACTTAGTTATAGTCATACGTATAAGTAACACTGTGTTTTACTGTAAACCTCCTTCCATCCCAAAAAAAATTATCGGAGTTAAATCAATCATTTCTAATCTACATTCCCTGGAAGGCAAAAAACTTCATTCAGCTTTAATTGTAAATATTGCAAAGTTTGTTAACCAAATTCTAATATAATTATTATTATCGTAAATATTTAATGAGAAATGTTTTAATTAATTCCTCTAGCATTCGAAATTTTATATATTTTTATAATATAAATATCCCTTAAATGCGAAATCAATACTACTATATTATGGATGTAGATAGTATAGTATAGTAAAGTATAATATAGTAGTAAGTAGAAGATATTTTCTCCGCCTGTTTTGTTGAGTTTTAAAATGAAAAGTTTTAAAAAGAATAGCTAATTTTACAGTAAATAAACTTATCGATGAGCACTTTAGTTTAAAGTAATAAACAATTTTATTTAACTTTTATTCGTTGCACTATAAAGCGTAAATGTTGCTTCTTATTGGTTCATTGTTGAATTTATTATAAATATTATAAAAGCTTTACCGATATTGAAAATATTTTGCAACGAATCTTCAATTGTTATTTTTATGTTTAGTTTTAACAAGATTTCTATGCATAGAATTGTTATTTACTATTACTATATTTTTATATCTAAAAAAATGTATAATTTTTGCTCGAATCTTCCTTATTCAGTTTCCTTCTCTACTTGTATAACTATCGTTCGATTCCGCTAACAATGCACAACAAATAATATAAAATAAAGCAAACTTTCCTCAACGTTTGTTTATTTACAAAAGAATTATTGATTTCCTTTTAATTTAAGTATCAAATATGCAGTATGTTTTGTTTGATGTAGTATAAGAACAGTGTGTCTTCTTATTGCACTAGGCTATACAATATTTTATAAGAATTCTAGTAAATGTGAGCACTGAAGTGTACTTTAAAGATTACTAAAAGAAAGAGGGAGAGAGAGAGAGAGAGAGGGAAAAAAAGAGAAATAAAAAATATAGCAGTAAATCTATATCTGAAAGGATGGCAGAGTTGTATGGACAATTTTGCTTTCGAATGAAATATTGACCAAAATGACTTGAATGCGGGTCTGAATCAATAGGCGTTAATCCAAAAGGTAGGGAAGTTTTGAATAGAAAATTTGTTAGCATCAAACAAAAACACCTGCTTTTTGACAAAACGTTCATGTTTTCACTCAAAGCGGTAAATCGAAAGATTTACGGTCACACGTCACCGGATTTTTTCCCCGACTAAAAATCATAACGAAATTACATTTTATTGCCAATTCATTTTCTAATTATTCGCCGAAACAGCATTATATTCATTAATCAATTCAACAAATACTAATAATAAATTACAAATATTTAACATGCCTCATTTTTCGCTTTTGATTGAAAATGATAAAAACGTTTTAAACAATTTTCATTTGACTTTTTCCTAGACTAGTAACTTGTATAAAATATTACTCCCTTTGTTCCAAAATATGGTATATACATTTATATAAAAGTTTATGATTAAGGACGATATGGTATAGAATACAGTAATACCCCGTCCGTACGTAGAGCAAAATTTTCTGAACGTGTTTAATTAGAGCGCTGATAACGTATTTATAAATTTTCGTTTAAATGAGGATGAACGCAAAGCGAAAAAGATGCGACAATATAATTTTTTATAAGCGGCTTACATAACAATTAAAATTTTTATGTATCTAAGCATCAAAGAGATTCTGTATTATTAGCAAACATGAGCTGAAAAATTGATTTAATATACCGTTAGTTCAAAGAATGTATTAAAATAAATACATTTTGATACACATCAAAATGTTTTTGATAAAAAATTAATAAAACTAAGGCAAATGCTATTTTAATGAATTATCGATCTTTGGCAGATTATACTCTACTGTAGTTAAAACATGTATCATGGTATTGAAGGCGAAACATTTGATTTTGGTTCCATAATTATCGGGGATTATTTTTCCATATACTATAAAAGAAGTATACTATAGACGTTATTAATTAAACGTAACAAATTTTAAATATTAAAAATAATCTTCCTACTTACTCCAATTCCTTATTTGCTACAGTTTTGGTTTGAAATATTTAAATAAACTTAATTTGATGAAACAAAAATAACACCTCAAAAATATATCTACTATATAATTTTATAATATACTGTGACATTAAAAAATATTGCGATGAAAACACGTCAAAATGCTTAATTAAAATTTTTTTTTTGATAAAAAATTAATAAAACAATAAATAATAAAGCAAATGCTGTTTTAACGAATTATCAATGTTTGGCAGATTATACTGTGCGAGGTATTCTTTCAGCTAAAAAATGTATCATGGAATGGAAGGCGAAACATTTGATTTTGGTTCAATAATTATCGGGATTTACATATACTACAAAAGAAGTATACTATAGATACTAAATTTTCAATATGATATTACTAGGTCCATTTACAACTTACCCGTATTCGTTATTTGCTACAATTTTGTTTTGAAATATTTAAATAAACTTAATTTGATGTGACAAAAATAACACCTCAAAGCTATATCGACCATATAATTTTGTAATATACTCTGATATTAATTAATAAAAAGTGTATATTAAAAATATCGTGATGAAACTGATAAAATCAGTCGATTAAAGCGTTCGTTCGGGTTTAAATTAATATCGATACTAAAATGAAATTAATTAACTCGCAAATTCGTTAAAATATTATTTAAATCACGGTGCATTTTCATCGCACCGAAATTCTTTGTGATGAATCATCGTGTAATTAGAACACGCTCTAATCAAATTTGACCTTAGCGCGCACGACGCATTTTTTCGCCTTCTTCAAGATTTTTGCCTTAAATTTTGATGAAACGAAAAATCGAGTGGTTGCTGTCACTCACCACTCACCGGGGAGGAAAAGCCACGCATACATTTGTCGACGCTTTATGCGCTATTTTTTTAATGTTTACTTGCGCGGATATAACAACAAAGAAGACACGTGTCATTTTTTATCTTGCTGTGTAAAAAATGTGGCCTTTTTAACATGACCCTTGAATTAAGAGCCTTTTATATCAGTCAAGCATCAGAGCTGAAATATATCAACGATATGTTTGATTTATTCTTACACCGCGCGCTGAAAAATTGCTAAAATATATACTTAGAAATTTAATGCTTACTTTATTTTTCAATTAAAGCAACATTGCAGTCTGTGCGGTGCAATAAAATGATGCAAAATGATAAAAGTTGACATCAAACAAACATTTAATCATACAAGCGAAATTGAATTGTTTGAATGTTGCATAGCACAATTTTTACAACGGAGTTTCTAATAATAAAAATAGATAATATGCGTCTAAAAATATTTACGTTTAGAATAATTAATTTGGAAATTATTCAAATGTTTGGCATGAATATTAAAAAAATATTTACTTTTAATTTCAATCCCTCATTAATGCGAAAAGTATTTTGTTGACTTAAAAATTTATGAATTTAAAAATATGTTAATATTCCATGAAGCAAAACAATTAGCTAGCTTGTATCGGTTTACTTAGCAACATGCATTCTTTAATGAATATTGCTCGCCGGTTAATTTTTAATCGATTTTAATAATTGGATTCAATAAATTGAATATTGCACATTTATGTCACAACATTTTTTTTACTACAAAATATTAAGATTCGTTTCGTTCTTTTTTTTATTAAAATGGTAAATATTTTCTCAAAGACAGCGCAAATAAATAAAACGCGGGCATCAAAGTCCGTATTATTGTAGATTTTTATTTGGTTTGCATTAGAAATTAAGATTACTGTTTTTATAAATAAACATTCCTACAAAAACATGAAAAGTTAATGCGAAATTGCCAATTTGTTACAGTATTCTTGGATAAATATCAAATTTTGATCTAGTTATATTATACAAAATAGTTTAGATTATTGCTTCTTATAAGTATTATAGTGTCAGTTGTTGCTAAGTTTGTTGGATAATGAACTGAAATGTTGTTTATTTGCGTATAAAAGTCACGTTAATTTTTGGGTTGTTTAACTTACAAATTGTAGGCAAACTTATGCCGTTATTGCGTGAGGTGAAGTTCCAAAATATAATTTATTTAATTCAAAGAAATATCTTTGGATGATGCTTATTCCTTTTTATAAATCACTTTAATGCGTTTTATGTTTTTTTAAAATATAAAATATCGCTTAAGATTATTTATGCGCTCGTGAAATCCGCAATAATTTAGCAAATTGAAGCCGAAACTGTTTATAAACTGCATCAAGGCCAAGAGATTCTTAATTATCATTATTATGGAGGAACAATATCGTTATTGTGTGTTTGTGTCGCGTCTTAATTCTTAACTTAGCAAATGTACTGTGCGAAAGTTTTACGCTCTTCCATCGTGACAAATGAGCTTAGTATTAATACACATCGAGATATTTTCATTTATTACCAACATCTTCTAACATCCAAACAATTTTATATACAATGAGACCGAAACAATTATAAATATTAGTGTACTATTCAAGGGTGTGTAACAATATCTAGAAAGCTGCGGTTTTTTAGGAAATTAAAATTAAGATTATTTATATTTTTACATTTTTTCTGTTTATTGGCATAGTTTATCTTTATTTCTATAATTCTAGAATGAGAATTGATGTGTCATAGGCAGTGATGGCATCCTAAATTCTCAACAACCGATTCTATAAAGTCAAGTAAAATTTAGGAACCTACTCCCTATTTTTAGAGCCAAAACAATTACTTCCATTTATTAAATATGAATAAATGAAAGACTATTATAAATAACATATAGAATAAACATTATATTATATTTCATAAAAAAGGAAAAACAAATTTTGGTATAATACTTTGGTATAATTTTGTTCCATTTATTTTGAAAGTAGTGTAAACTGAATTAAAAAATGAGATATCACGTAATGTGATTTCGGGTATAATCAATTGCATTTTGGATCTGCAATCACTTCGATATCTTAATTAATAAGAGAGTAATTCGAAATATGCAAAAGGCACATTGTCCCATAAAATTTAGATTGAGTCGCAAAGGACAGGGGGAATCAGGTGAAGCAGTCCCTAAGAACCCATGTGAATCTCTTTACCTTGTAAAATCATCGTCTATTTTCTCTCCTGGCTCCTTATTGCACCACAAGAAAGAGGTATTTTTAAATTCCTCGGAGTATTCTAACCTTAAAAACATAAAGAATGAAGCTGCTGCATTATTATTAAATTACTTTTATTTATATATTTATTTCATGATATCTATTGGTGACGAAACATCAATATTTAAACAATTATATTGGAAATTACGCTGTACAATTTATTACTAAATAGTTAATAGGGCGTTAAATAAAGTGAAATGCTGGGCAATAATGTGAGTGTATGTGTTTTTTGTGGGATCTTGTTGAAATTTTTGATGTTTTTCTAAAGCGTTTGTGTTAAATGCTCTTTCAGAAGTGTGCTAGAGTTGTGTGGAAAAACATCCGCAAAGTGACTGGCTTAAACCATCACAATTTCTTTGATTTCTATTAAAATGTTCTTTACATTCAAGATTGTAACATTTTTGCTTTGGAAAAAATTGCACTAAAACTACATTACCAACACCTGTTAATTTTGATTGGAAAATGAATTGACATTGTATTAACTCGGTATATATAAAGTTTAGTAGTAGTCATTTTCTAAATCCAGTTTACTTATCTAATTTACTGATAAATTACTTAAATACCTTATAAACGTTAATTAATGTATAATTAATGCAGTGACGTACACAAATTTGTTTACAAGTAACACATAATATATGTATTAATTACCATTTATATGTATTTGTTATCATTTCACCTAAGAATTTCGCAATAAAAATAGCAATATATCAAAATAAGTTTATCATCACGTGAACCTAAATGAAAACATAATGTTATACATAAAAAAAATCGATGCCATTTTTTTTATTGCAACACATTACAATTTCACTACCGCACTCAACATTTATGATAAATAATATTTATTTTTATTATAATATTATATATAAAACATGTATGTACGGGTATGTACCATTTTTCGTGCACGATTATTTGCTTATTAAATATCCAAATCATATATGTATTTATTTATAACAACCTAGATCCAACATTCAATATTTACCAAGCATGTTTCTTTATCTCTATGTGTGAATCCCAACAATGACGTTATTGAAAAATTACACATATTGATGCAACAAAGATAATTTTGAGGAAATCACGTCACTATTCGCATAAAATTTTGAGTCATCATCCGCAATCGTGCTGAATAAAGAAATAAACTATCTTTACTATTAAGTATTAATCATCTTTGCATAATTAATGCGTACGCGCTGTGTGAAATTTGCATTAAATCCACTTTATGTTTGCGCGCTTGTATAAATAAAATGGTTGTAAATAACGAAAACGTATCGGAGTATTAAATTTCATTCTTTTTCTTCTTCAAATAAAGGCTTATTTATATATATTGTTTTGTTGATTTCTCATTTACATAGTTTTATTTGTTTTGCAACTTTGCCGCAGAATTTTCTCTTTTCAAAATTGAATAAATTTTGCTTTATTGTTTCAAGCAGATCGTCACATAAATTAATAATATACGCAACTTGCTAAATTATTTCCTCTATCTTCCTCGCCACCAGATTTGAACAACTAAGAATTTCCTGTAAAAACATTTTTACCAAATTAAAATAAAAATGTCACGCAGGATAATTTATATACTGCACAATTCCGCTACTTCTACTTTAATTCCAGTATAAATATTTACCCTATATTTTATTCATAACTGAAAATTTTTGCTTTTTCGCCACACGACTCTCTGTCGGATTTTAATTGACATCGCTCAACGTCTTTCAGCCAAAAAAACATTTCGTTTGTTTCTCAAACGAACGAAAAAATGCGAATAATCAAATATTCTTTAACAATGATTTATTCATTCGCTGGAGATTTTACAATAAATGTTTGGATAACTAGCTGCTAATTATTTTTTTATTATAAAATTCTAAAAAATTATTGAAATTTGTAAGTACTGTAGAGAATTATTTTAGTTTTTTTAAAGATCGACAAACACCACAAAATAACAACTGCATTTTTTTGTAATTGTATAATAAATGACCTAACTACTAGCTGATATTTAGCCCACTAATGCAAAATTCGACAAAGTCATTAAAATTGTTTCTATAATTTCTAGAAAATCGAAAATACGTATTTGCACAGCTATTACCATATACCGTAAATAGCGATACTAAAGTTTCCTAGCTTAAAAATTTACAGCAAAATTTCACCTGACGAGGCTGTCGGATTTTAATTGACAGCACTCCAATCTTCCAGCTAAAAAACATTATATTTGTTTTCATAAAGCATGCAAAAAAATCAAATAATCTTCAATTTCAAACATTTTTATTATTGATTTGTTTTTACTCTGTTTTTTTACAAATAATGTGAATAGCAATCTAGAAAAAATTGAAATTGCTTACAAGGTCTATAAAATGTAGTTTTAGTTTAAAAATGAACTACAAAATGCTCGATTTTTGCGCGTGTGCCGAGAAAATAAACGATCCAGATGAGAATTGCATTCGGAAACTGTGCGTGCGTGTACGCTATTATAAATTCCACTTTAGGATCACTTTATTTCGAAGAGGAGTTCTTTTATTTCTGCAGCTAATTTTAAAGGAAATTGAATTTATCATAAATCGTTTAATTCGCAAAGGAAACCGCATTACTTTTAAGCGAAATTCAGTGATCTAACCCCGACAAAAGTTGAAAGAAAAGGATATTTGCGGTTTGTAGAACTAATAATAGCAACCGATGCAAAACTTACCTGTTTGCTGATAATGAAATATTTACAGCAGCGGAATTCTTTTGTTAAAAAGTTTAGATTGAATGAAGCGCGCACAATTATTTAAGAATATAAAAATATTGCGCATGCATTATTAATTGATGAAAAGATGCCTGCTAATAAAAGCGATTGAAACAAATAGATTTTATTAATTACGTTCTGCTGCACCAAATGATTGAATCGCCTCTCACAACATGCGCGCCTATTTAAATATTTATTAGTCTTAATTGATTACGATTGATAAAGTGCATGCATAGATAAAATTGGTTTCGTAACAACATTTTCAAGATGCTTAAATCGAATGTGTTTTTTTTTCGTGTAGGGTTGCAGGTAGTCCAAAAATGTTAGCTTAGATTTTTGAGTGCTCCGTCAATATTTTTCCAACGCTACATAGAAAAGGAATCATTGATGAATATTTTAATTAGATTTTTTTACTCTACCACGGTGATGGAGAGAATAAAAAAAAACGTCATAAATGTGTTTAATGAATTTAAGAATAGAGTTTGCTTTCAAATTTTAATGAGAAGAAGGGTGACATCTAAAAACAGATTTGAGAAAAAAAATCACACGCAGATAAAAATAGTTTATTTATTTTAAGTGAATTATTATGACATATTACGTAACATTTATATTTAGTTTGCTTGCTTACCACACACAATTTACTTAGTCAATAATTATTAAATCAATTTGCGCATCATTCGAACGAAAATGTTATTAATTGCTTTCATGTTTTATCAAGATTGATATCGATTGCGTGAAATAAAAAAATTGGGAAAAAATCATTTTTGCGTTATTGCTAAAGAACATTGTCAATGTATTGTACGATAATTTATTAGGAAAATAAAGCATGTTTTATTTTGATCACAATTTATGACACAATTTGTGTTTGTGATACAATTTTCTGTTCCACACAGTTATAAATTCACAAACAACAAAATGTAATTTTTAAACGCAATTCAGCATTTTCTAACAGGAATTAAACATCATTACCTATTTATAGTTTTGCTGGCAGATTTAAAATTTAATAATTGATTGATTAAAATGCTCGAATTATTTTGTCATGGAATTTGATTATTATTCGCCTAACGGAAACAAAGATATTTTCGTGTTTAAACTAACTGTGCTAGTTCAAAGAATTTTTTTGTGCTGTTCGACGACGTCACACAATCATGCTTTATTACTAATTTTCGTTCAATTATCTACAGCATATTCTTTAGTTTTTTTCGACTCAAAAGGATCGCGTCTTTGATTAATACAATATAACATCAGAAAATCGCCAGAGCAAAACTCTAATTTCACATACAAAGCAGTTTTTAATAATAAAGGCATCCAATCTAGTAGATTAAAAGAAACCTTAAATACGAGGAATATATGTGATTGCAAATTTCATTTAACTTTTAGTTTGTAAAATTCGATGCGATAAATCTCGTTTTTAAATGACCAATACATTTTATTGTGGACAATTTATTATTAATTCTATCGCATAATAAATATTTTCAAACTAAAATTCACTCGTAATTTATTCGAAACAAGCTGATATCTGAACAGACGTATGCTGTTATTTATTACAAAAAAACGCCCGATTTATTTTTAATTTCAAATTACATGCTAAGTAGAAATAATACACCACAAAGCAAATACCATTTTCAGTGCCATAAAATTACTAACGTGTCACACTAAAATTAATGTAAATTATGCTTTTTTGTATTTTCTATCTTTTCTTCCCAATCTATGTATGACACACGTATAAAAAATAACATAATGCGTATTAAAAGAAACAATTGTGCTGTAGGTTCGAGGGCAAGGGCATTGGGATCTGAACTGAAAAGAAAACCACATGGTTATTTCAAATATTTGATAGCATCCCAAGGGTCTTGTTTGTTGTAAATTAAGGCCTATATGCAAAAAACACACTAAAAGGCTTTGATTTGCTTGTTCTTAGAAAATTCGGAAATTGGAAACATCATCTTTTGATGCTACCTCTAAAATTTGAATCACATTTGATTGAGGACTGGTTATATGCTACTTTTTTGTCTTAAGGGTGGGATATCCATAAAATGTAGTTTAGATCGCTTCTAATTAAAATGCAAATATCCCTAAAACCGTAATATAGGTTGTTTTATTGTTTAAGTAGCCTATGACTAGAAGAGTTTTGCAGTGCAATGATATACTAAGTTAATTAATCACATCTTCAGGGGTTATGAAATAAGGCTCAGAAAACTAAACTATTTTGAATTTAAAAGTCCATTTTTGAGAAAAATCAGCAACTTATCTTTATCTGCTATAGAGGAAATTATTAGTTAGCACAAACAGTAGGACATATAATAAATTCATACTCATTGGAAAACTGTAATTATATTTGGAAATTTAAGAAAAATAGATGTTAATAATAGGTGCTAGTTTCCATTATTATAAAATCAAAATCGCTTGATTTAAGTCGATATCATAATTAGTTTCTGAGAAAATGGGATTTCAAGTTCAAAGTAGTTCAATTTTATTTGCCTTTTTTAATAGTACTCGAAGATGTGATACAAATAATGAATATGTCATTGCATTGTAAAACTTTTCTATTTATAGACTATTTAAACAATATAACAATCTAACATACGGTTTCAGAGATATTTGCATTTTAAATATAAGTGATCTTAACTACTTTTTATGGATACCCCACCCTTAACGAGACTTTTTTGATAAATAGATATTCTTATGGTTACCATTATTACTATTTCTCATCAATACAAATACGATACTCTACTAGATTCTTCTAATTTGCTTCTAGAATATTATACAGCATACTGGGAATTTCTAAGACTACGTGCAAAGTTCCTATTTTATTCCCGGAAAAGATGCATTCTTTCGCTTTTGTTGCCTACGAATCGAAATGTAATCAATGTTATTATGATCTTTATATTGTAGTCAAGTGACAGATTTGCGAAATTTAAATTGACCTCTCGACCTGTGTGACCTTTGCATTTCCCCAAGTTGTATTCATGTCTCCAATTAGAAAGTGTTTAACAGATTATTATAATTATCTAATTAACATGCGATTAATGATGCCATATAATTTATATGTATATGTATATATTCATCTTTAATTTTAGCTGTAGCATTAAATTATAATCTGTGGATTAATTCCAACAAGACGATGTCGAATTAAAATCAATAATTAAATTGCATTTAATTTATTGCGATATATAAACATAGCTTTTCATTAAGTGATACAAAATTTATTTGTCTTTTGATAGTAATTAAAGAAGAGTTGGAGCTGGCGGAAACTTCATGCACAGTTTCAAACTTAAACATGATATATTTTCACACTTGTCATCCGATTCATTGCATCGATTTATTATGTATTGTTTATAACTGATTACTTTGAGTTCGATTAAGCGTGAAATTGTAAATATTACTTACTTATGAAAATAGTATAGGATGATTGATCGTTCGATTAATTCAACTTACGCAATCCATTTCAACATTGTTACAATCATAATTGCTTCGAAAGTAAGTCGCACGTTTTTTTTCTTTATTCAAACTATTTCGTACATATTTCTGATTAGATTTGAGGGCAAATAATTGTTACTCGTATATACAATTGTATCATACAATAAGTATTTATTATTCAATTTAATTACATGCACGACGCGGTTCAGTTGAAGAATAAATCGAGAATGTTTTGATGCTATGTCTTTTTCAAACTGTAACATTTGAAACATTTTTTAAAAGAATTCCTCGGGAAAAAATGGGAGCTGCAATAAAATTGACAAATTGTGGAACAAATACCGTTTTATCTAAGAATATTCTATGAGACGTTAAAATTGAAGATAAAATATATACTTGAAAGTATTTTTTCTCCTCTTGTTTCTTTGTCTACAAACACCAAGCAACAATAATAATATTCTAAAAGACATTTTATACAACAAGCACTTCACCCTAAACACGATTGACATATAAATATTTTATTATTATTTTTTTCCACTTTCTTATATTGATGTTGTTCCATTTTTATACCAGACCATACATAGGTGGAGAATAAATAGGTTGCAATGAAATAATCATTGTCAGATAAATAAATTTATAATTTGCACGTAACAAAGCACGGACGATTTTTCATAACCGGAGCATTTTAAATAAATAAATGACGAAAAGAGGAAGAGGAAGTGATGGATGTCTGCGTTTTCATCATTTTTTTTTAATACACAAGTAAATACAATACATTCCTGCACAAGTAGTGTATACTTACAGAATGATGTGATAAAAATTTGACACTCAGAGTTTTGTATGCAACGCACCCAAAAAACGGCTATGTTAGTCAAATCAATTAACTGTAATTTTCAATTATGAACTCCTTCAAGGCGCTTTTGTATTAATACCTTACATTCTACCACAAATGATGGATGTCTGCATTTCCATCATTTTTTGTAATACACAAGTATATACATACTTACAATACATTCCTGGAAGTAGTGTACTTACAGAATCATGTGCTAAAAATTTGACACTCAGAGTTTTGTTTGCAACGCACCCAAAATACGGATATTTTAATCAAATCAATTAATTGTAATTTTCAATTATGAAATCCTTTAAGGCGCTTTTGCATTAATAGCCTAGAATAGCATTTTCATCATTTTTTTAATACACAAGTAAATACAATACATTCCTGCAAGTAGTGCAAGTACTTACAGAATGATGTGATAAAAATTTGACACTGAGAGTTTTGTATGCAACACACCCAAAATACGGCTATGTTAATCACATCAATTAACTGTAATTTTCAATTATGAAATCCTTCAAGGCGCTTTTGTATTAATAGCTTACAATCTACCACATGATATAATTGAATAAAATTATGGGGCTGCTAATTGGTTTAGAATTAAACACTGGATCTGCAATTATTTTATCTTAAACTACTTAGTGATATAATACTATCTCGTCTATGATGATAGTATATATAAAAATAGTAATTAACTTAATATTATACGGAAATTAAAACTTCCTTGATTAGAAAGAGAGAGAGTGCGAGAGGGATACGAAGAGGCGTGCAGCGTGGAAAAAAATGTTTACGCGCTTCTGCTTTATATTTAAGATTAAATTATAACGAAACAAGAATAAATCAATAATTTAAGTACAAAATTTTACTGCTTCTTCTGCTGCTATGTACATCATTCAAACTACATATAATTATCTTTTAAAATTTATTTGAAAAGTTGATGAGATATTTTCTCCTAAAGATATCTACAAGCTATTATAAAGTCATCGTGATAAAACTTGTGCCATATTTATATCCTATTTCCTATTATATATATATATATTTAATAGTTTTGTTAAATTTATTTGCATAATCATTTTTAGCATCATTATTAAATTTTAATTGAGCGCAATTAAATATTTGCACATTCTATAAAGAATAGTTAATTTTCCATTAGACAAACTTTGCATAAGGCTTTAGTTTCTAATGGATGCAATTAAAAATGAAGCAACCATCTCATCGATAGTAGTTTTGTTCGCGAATTTAGTATAAATATTGACGAATTTTGATGTGATTAAATTCTGATTCAATTCAATTAATTCCATCAATTAGTTGTGAGTTTATATCAATTATTTCAATGATTGCGTTCCTTTTTTTCTCTCTCCTACCGCTAAATTTGTACACATAATCGTAATTTAGTGGAGTTGATTAATTAATTTTATCATTCTCAGCGTTAATTTTATCATTCGAAGCACAATTATTCATATATTGTCAAAAACAAATTAATCTTAAGTTTCTAAGCGCAAATAAATGTCACAAATTTCGAAATAAATGATGATAAAGGCGATTTTTATTAAACATATTCATAACAAAAATCGCTGTTTATTTTAAGATAATAAATTGATTTTATTCTAATATCGACGACGTCATTTAATAATAAACAACAAGTTGCGTTTTAATTAATTTTTGTTATCAATTCAAAAAATATATATTGTAATAATCCCTATTTAAACCTGATGTACATAAATTCTTGATTGATTTATACGAGTTGCAAGTATTAATTAAACAAGTTTGTTATAATTGAATTCACAAATAATAATAATAATAATAATAATAATAACAAGAATAAGAGAGAAGAAAATAATAATAAAAAAACAAACGTTTTCAGCTCTATTAACTTTTAAGCGAAGGCGAATAAATAAAAATGCATTTTAATAATGTTTACTAATTAAATTTCTAAATTTAGTCGCAATAAAACAGCGCTCAATTTATTGCATTAATTATAATGTGAGCATTTGCAAAGGAAACTAGAAACAAGACAATGGCATTATAAAATCTAGTTATGGGTGTGTTTTCGAAATGTTCAGATTGAAATGATATTGGAAAAAATATGTACAATAGAATTTTATTGTTTGGTTAAAACAATAAAGATTAATGTTTGGTTTTAGCAAAGACAACTTTGGCATGATACTGAAAATTTGATTTATATACAATGACCCGAAAATCAATTAGAATTAATTACACTGCAATTTATTCCAATTTTATTTAGCAGCAATCAATTAACGAATGTGTTTTAATATTTTATTTCATTCGAATTCTATTATGCGTCGTACGTATCGTGCTTGTACTTACAACAACTATTTTATACAGCATCGACATTTTTCCAAGCGCACATCGCACTGTTAATTTTATATCCTAAAGTGTTGTTTTCTTTGAAAATATTTTGATTTTGTGAAGGACGCTGCATATATTCTAAACTAACAGCGCTGTTATTTTAAATATTATGGAAGGTTTAATTTTAAGAATATTTTTACAGTGCCCATTTTCGGTATATCCACTTTCAATTCAAATACCGAATGTACTCTGTGGCACGGTTTTCTTTTCAAATTTGTTACACTTTGTCGAATTAATTTTAATAATGTTTGGTTTCGAGCGGTTTAGCATTGAGACATTCTTGAACGCTGAGAAGTTCAAACAAACCAACACTGTAACACTTTCATGGTCAGCAGCAGTAAAAATAAAAACAGAAATAATACCACAATGTCGCTCTTTTAATATACAACATATGAAGATATCGTATTCAGTATAGAATTTTTACTGTATTTAATCAATATCAGTCTGGGACACTTTACTCACTTTATCGAATTTATATAATACGATCTAATTAATATTACCGTCAAGATTAATAAATAATTTAAAACTAATAAGAGTATTAAATGAAATAGTAAGGGAAAGTACATATATATGAGCTCAAAAGGCTTAAGTTTGTACGTACTATATACATATATACTCTCATGTCTATGAAAAGACGCCGCCGTCGCGGAGATAGCATAAACTTTTCACTTATTTTTCCAACTAACTTTTATGGAATTTTGTACCGTCTAATAAATATTTAATTTAATACCGCATTTTTAGTCACTGCTCATCATTCGTAATCGCTTAAACATTTTTAGCATAATAAGCTACTTACGTAAACAATATTTTACGATTTCTATATACCAACACGTAATTTTATATACAATATGTATAGAAATGTTTGATGACATAAATGAAACAAAAACACTCCGATTTTGATGCTGTTAAATACATTTTACCATTTTTATGATACGTTTTAAACATGCCAATCTAAAAAATGCAATAAAGAATACAGTTTAATATAAAAGTTTATTGTACGTTGAGATGGTTAAAACTTTTGATTCAAATATCACATATAAACATTTTATTTCAGTTCCTGTATTCTTGCGAGTGGTTATTTTCTGACATCTCTCGTCTGTTATGTGCATTTTTTCCAAAAATGAAATGGTATTAGTTTGTTGAGCAAATAAATCACTGAAATGACTATTTATATATCATAGAGAGTAAACACAATATTCAAGTAAAACTTTAAAATAAATGTGAATGGTAAATATTTTTAATAATATTGATATGTGAAATGTAGGTACTTAGTTTAATGTTGATTAAAATTTGGTTGTTTAACATATTATTGAATATAATTAGTAATGTAAGTAGGTACAGTATATTATGTTGCTGTTATATTTTTTCGAATGTGTTAATTATAGGCATTCTTGCTAGATTTGCGTAATTTTAGTAAAATTTCAAAATAAATGTGAATGGTAAATATTTTAATAATATAGAGATGTAAAATGTAATTGAATGTTGATTAAAATTTGGTAGTTTAATATTATTTATAATAATATACTTTATGTTTTATTTTTTTCGAAAATGTTAACTAAAGACATTCTTGTTATATTTGCGTATTTTTAGTAAACATAATATCCAAGTAAAACTTTAAAATAAACGTGAATGGTAAATATTTTAATAATATTGAGATTGTTGATGAAAATTTGGTAGTTTAATATTATTTATAATAATATACTTGTTTTATTTTATTTTTTTGAATGTGTTAACTATATAGACATTCTTGCTAGATTTGCGTATTTTTAGTGTTGCGCCGCAGCATATTGAAATTATTTGCCAAACCAGCTATAAAACTATTTATTGCCAACCATGTAGAAATTGCTAAAATAGTTGAAATAATTAAAATGTGCGTTGAATGGCATTTATTTGGGTGTTATGTTGGATGCATGTCAATTTTAAGATCGTAAGTGTGGAGTGGAATGCTTGTAAAAGAGAGAAAATTAGGGCCACATGTGGTAACTCAATTTCTAGTAAAAACAAACAAATCGCTTTTAATTTTTATATGTGCTGGAACAAGTTTTTATCTTCCCGCACATGGCACTACACTATCTTGAAACAAATTTTTCTCAAAACACGATACATTCATTTACTAATTGCAATATTAATTAAGACATATGCATCGCTTTATTTTCATCAATTTGTACATACAACTAGTAAACGTAAAGGCGCTTTATCTACGCTCATTTGTTAAATAAGCTCGACTATATACTACATACATACTATGTGTAAATGTTGATTAAATTTTGATAATTTATGATAAGAACATGCATAAAATTCACTTTTAATAGAATTAAAATTTTCACACTCCAATTAATTTTTAATGATGTTGTTTAATATTTAAGCAGCTTATTGTCTAATTTTTCCAATAGAAATTAATTATTATGATTTTTATGTTCTATTTAATTAATTTTTAGTACAAGGCTCTTAGAGCACGATAATAAATGCGCATTATTAAATAATCTAACAAACAACAAGTTTTTGCAACTTGTTGTTTTTTTATAATACTTACGTATTGTACTTACAGGTTTGTATAAATATACATAACACATATATTCATGTCTTTTAGTTCAAGTTGAAGTAAAAGCGAAATTAATTAACAAACAAACTGTGTTCAAACAGATTGATCATGTTTTACAATCAAATATTTTGACAACTTGTGTAAATTTAATCTATTAATTTATGTATAGAATCAATTGCAAAAACCACAACAAGCTACTTCTGCAATATATATATTTAGTATAATATATAGTACGTATGTATATAGCAAGTTGCTATTACTATTTAGTACGTATATACATGTTTGAACTATGTTATTCGTTTTTATTCAACTTTACGCTGCTAAATTACATTATTAATAGATTTATTTATGTAAATAAAATGTTTAAGATTATTGTATAACATACTCGTTAAATTAATTCATTAAAAGTTTAGTTTCCGTAAGATTAAAAAAGTTATACAGGTTTACAACTTTAAATGAATTTCATGTTAGAGAGTTTTTAATTCAAACGAAACGGCTTTGTGTTGTAAATGTTAAGATTTGCCAGAAATTATCCAATTTAACATTATGGAAATAGTTTTATCGCTCCATGTTATATTTTTGCTCTGTCATAGCTCATTAAGTCAATTGCGTATCCTTGTAGTTCTTTTACTCATCGAATACGTGCTTTTCAATGCACATTCAAAAAGTTTCATGAACATTTGCAGAAAGTACGTGAGGCAATGATACTCACTGAATAAGACTCTTCAAACACATACTTTAACAAGTGAACTAAAAAAAATGCTTGGATTAAATGAGATCGAAGATTTCTTTTACAAATTTGTTCGAAAATAAAAGGGAACATTCCATATTACACTCTTATACTTCCAAGATTAAAATAAAATGCTTTACACTAAAATACTTTTACGAGTTCGAACCTATGATGATTTTTAATGGAAAAAAATCGGAAAGATTTTAAACATTTTCTGGATTTGTCTTCATTGGAAAAGTTAATACGAGCCGTTTTTTAAATTACTTTTGCTAAATTTCTCAAACGGTTACGAAATTACTTTTAAAATTATTTTATATAAAAATACCGCCATCCATTATGTCATACATTCTTATTTTTCTCATTATCCAGTCTTCTATAGTCTTGTTCGTTTAAAAAATATAAAACTAAATTTATGAAACATGATACATTTTTAATCTAAAACACAATAGTTTTAAAGATGTTAACATTCATGTTAGGTACTCCAAAATTGTGTTAATGCGAAACAGTTTTTCAAATTACTCACAGTCGAGAGACTCAAAGAGATGATGATGGCTTGCTAAAATATACATAAATTATGTAATATTCTTATTTTTATTGATTTGTTATCTTCTTAATACAAAATATGCAATGTTTTACGTTAGATGCAAATTAGCGTTGTTGTATAGTTTCAAACTCAACAGCAGCTTATTTAATTTATGCGATGCGATGCGATGCGTTGTGTTTTTTTGTTTTGCGAAAAAAAAAATTCAAGTCCATGTTATTTTGTGTACGTTAATGTATAGTTTCTTACCTGGAAGCACATTCGCATAAAACAAGTTTGACATACCATACAAAAGAAAGTGAAGTTAAATATATACCGTAGCACAGTGCATCACAAACATTTTTCAAAAACTAGGAAAGATCTAAGAAACTGATGTTTAAAATAAAACGAGAACTTTATAATAATAAAACAGCATTACCAGAAAAGTATTCAGCAATACGTGCGCTTTCATTTTTTTACTTGCTTGCTTTATTTACAAATTCTATTGTCGAGTTTTACGTCTTTGTGTAATAAAAATAACGAGCTTGAATCTACCTCAACAGCAACAAAAAAATTGTTTGTAAAGTTGAGCTAATTTGAGATAAACTTATGTTGTCATTTAAGCTTAAGGGTATGGTATGCACATTGTAATAAAATGAAATAAGAACAGAGATTATGATTTATACTATATGTATATATATTATAGTATTATATATATCTATATATATCTACTTAGATACATATATGTATATGCGTATATATAAATTTCTTAATAGCAGATGTCCATAGCTTCTTTAGCTTCTTATTCTTCTTGTTCTGTTGCTTCTTTTACGCCTCCAACTAAATAAACACTCGAAAAAAGTGCAGTTTATTTCGCCCCATTGCAATTTAAATAATTAATTAAACTAATTCAAATAGGTTTAATTAGCAAACAAAAGCACACATTTTCACTTAGAAGAAGAAGAAGGAATTTCTTATTCACGTGTTGGAAGATTTAATAAAGTAAGCATTTTAAATTCTATAAGCACTCAAAATAAAATATAATGTCTTTGAAGTTTAGATTAATTTTAAGGCAATTTTAATCTCTATAGCGATATATTTTAAAGTTAATTATCTGTTTATACAGCATGCTGGTATTTTATAATAAGACTTTCGTGTTATTTATAAGGAATTATAAATTAAATCAGCGTCAAACAATTTTTTATCACATTTTTGAATGGCAATGTTAATATTACATTAATTAAATTACTTATTAAACTTTATATGGGATTATGCCTTAAGTAACTATCAACTTTAATTAATAATTAAATTTGTGTGTTTGCAACAATAAAGTGAAATAGGTAATGTACATACATTATTGGTAATGAAATTGTTTTTGTTGCGCTTTGTTATTTCAATCATAGCTAATAAAAAAATACCTATACATATATAATTTATCTTTTAATAAAATTTCAATGGAAATAATATTCTTTTATGCCACACAAGACTGAATATAGGCGTGCAATATATTGAATACATACCAAAGTTTTTGCGAAAAAATCCATTTATTTTAGGGAGAGTTGTTCACCCCTCATGTATCCAACCCTCTAAGAGTGGAGTTTGTTTTCTTCTTCGTTTGCTGTTCAATATATACACACTTACAGGGCGAATTTTGCTGCGAATGCTAGTAGATATAGAATTTTACGATGTCAAAAAGCTAATCTGCGCAATAGAAAACAACCCCACGGGAATTTTGCAAAAAAATCGAGTAATTACGGCGCAAAAACGGTGCGATTATTGAGGAGAAATATTTGTTGGATTCACTTACAAAAGGGGCGAAAATCAATTTGTCAGACTTTTAAATTTTTACTTGAAAGCTATTAACTTTTTATAATGCAACCGGACGTTGCTAAAAAGTTTTGCTCAAAGCTAAATGGATAATCTCTTTCACGTAAAAAGACATTTAGTTAAATGATTAATCTAGTCTGTTTCATTTAAACTAACTAGCACAAAGTGACAGAACGTTAATTTTTTTTTTGTTAAAACTTAATTTCCTACTTGTGCAACAAAATCATTAGCTGCTGCTGTACTTGTATTATTCTACAAAGTAACTATACTACATTTCTTGCAAGCTAATAATTCCCTACCGAAAATCAAACACTTTAAAGCCAATTTCAAAATATCTATCTATTGTATTGTATTTTACATCCTAGCAAAATTTACATCTATATGAACCGAAAATTGTTCGTAAATTAAATAATTGCACCACAAAGAGAATAATATACACGTATATTCATTCATAAGTAACTAATAAAAAATAAAATAAGAGCCTTTCAAATATATTATTTTGCCATTGCCATTGCCATTATCGTTTTTCTAGAACATTTTCCTATTGACTTAAATCAATAATAAAAATTGATTAGAAATAAAATAGAGAAAATTTATGGAAAATCAGCAATTTTTTTTTGTGATTTAATGTAGGGATCTTGACGGAGCACTTTTATCCATATTATTGCTGAAAGAGAATTTAATTATATAATATAAATAAAAATTGAAGGAAAAATGCAAAATAGTCCTCGCAAAATAATTAAGAATGTTTCCTTATTCAGACTGTAAATGACATTTTCCATAAAGTGTAGGAAAATTACCATGTACATGGCAACTAAAACAGTTCTAAACTGAAACAATATTATAATAAATAATTGCAGCACGCGAAAAATTCGATACGAGCACAATAAATATCTGGAAAGCTAAAAGGCTGATACCGTATTTAGATAAATTGCCAACTATAACGTTAATTATCACCACAAATAAATTGCAACTTTGCACACAACGTGGTATTTTTTGAATTTTAATAACCAGTTTAAATGTTTGTAAAGTTTTAATGTAATCATTAAATAAAAAACTTTTTTAATCCTTTTGAGATTTTAACTTCGATTGGATAACACAACACTATTTCGAATGAATAATTTTCGCATTTAAAGATGTGCAAGCTATAAAGAACGCCGGAACATAAACTATTAATTAACAATAATCAAATTTTAAAATAGGTCATCCTCCTCATTCTCATTGTTTTCGAATTGAATATATATTCCAAGACTGGCGATAAAATAGATATTAAAAATTTTATAATACATTAATTTGTATGAAAGGACATTATAATTCTATGCATTTTGAGTTTTTCAAATTGCACAAAGCACAAAAGCTAGAATTTCATATTATAATCATTAAATTAATTCTTTCACGTTTGCGTACACAAAAAAACTCATTCATTTAATAACACGACATTAATTTATACCTACAATATAATATGTAATACAATTTCGCAAATAAATCTGGTATATTAATCCATAGAGAAGTAACGCGTATATCCAACGTATAGTAGAGAGTAGAGTTTTTTCCCTCGGCTGAATGAAACGTGCTCTGATTTTCCATAGTATTTATCGAATTTAATGAAAGAATCTTTATCAAGTTATTTACGTATCGTTATTACATCTTCCAGCTACATGCTATTCATAGATACAATATATACAGGGTGTCACTGATTAAAGATTTTAAATTATTTTAGGATAGGTAGAGAGGCCATCATTAGAAAACTTAAATCTTATTGTTATATAGTTATAATATAGTATAATGTTGCTATCACTTTGTGAACTATGCATTGATGATTACAAAAAAGAAGAAAGAAACGTTCTCTGATTTTCCTATAGTATTTTTCGAATTTAATGAAAGAATCTATCAATTTATTTACGTATCGTTATTACATCTTCCGGCTACATGCTATTCATAGATACAATATATACAGGGTGTCACAGATTAAAGATTATAAACTATTGTAGGATAATTGAATATAAGAAGAACCCAATATATAAACTTTTTAAAACTACTAACTCATAAATGATCCACTTATTTAATTGAGAAGGCAGAGGCTAAATGATATACCAATTGATAATGCTTTTCGCCAACGTTTTGTCTATATTTTGCTATTCATACTCATCATCTGGGAACTAATGAAAAAATGCATTGATATTAACAATTATAAAAAATGTTGAAAAGTTACAATTATAAAATGCATGAATATATTAGGGAATTTAAAAAAATTGCAACTATTTTAATAGAGAGGCCATCATTATATATTTATAATATAGTAATGGAAAAGTTATATGTTGCTATCACTTTGTGTACTATGCATTGATGATAACAAAAAAGAAGAAAACACTTAGTAAGTTGGAGACTTTGTGCTCTCTTTAACACGTTAGGTAGATGTTTGAGACTATGGTTCTTAATGATATACTGTTCTTATTTTTGCCATCATCAACGCGTGCATTCATAAAGTGACTACAGCATCTAAGTAAAAATGCAATGTTGGCAACTAGGTTTTCGTAGTGTTTAGCGGAATTTATTAAAAAAATATATGACTTACAAATAATCATTTACATTACAATCGTTGATTAAATAATCTGCTTATAACTTATACGACATACACTCGGTAACAAATGAGTCTGGACACTTTTAGCAAAACGCAGACAAAACTCGGCCTTAGAAGAATCTGCGCCAGGTAAATCCATCATAATATATAACAGTCATCATAAATACTTGTTGGACATGTTATATCTATTGATAATTAGTAAAATTCACACATAAGCTCCAAGTAAATCCAATAAAAAGAATTACCAAAAGAAACGAATTTGTTTACTGTTTAGCACTACAAGAATGAGCCTTCCCCAGTTAGCTCTTCAGTCAACCTCTGCAAAACCCCATTTTGTTAGGTATATCAAAAATTCAATAAGGCCATGCAAGGTTGCTAGTTATCCAGATTCATCTGTTACCGATTGTATATGGACCTTATTAAGATTTTTTTGAAGACTATTGATGGTGTGATTATATTTTCTAATTATGTCCTTCATATTACCTAGAATCTTGTCACTGTTATGTTAGAACATCCTGTATAAATCATAGATGATATCATTAAAATTTGTGTTCGCTTGAAAAAAATCGCAAATATACACACTGATTTTTATTTAGAGGAAGTATCATTATTCTTGCTGCGCTTGATTTCCTCCTCTAGTTGCCCTTCTAATTTAAACAACGGCCGAAGTAAGATAAAGATAAATGAAAAACAAACAGTTCATTTACGAGCTTTATTAATAAAGTAAGTGTTAAACGTATTGTTCTTATTTTATATGAATTAACTGACCTACAAATTGAAAAAGTAATCAGACTTTAACGACACCGACTCATTTAAATATGAAAGCAATGAGTGGTTTTATTATTTACAATTATCCTACAATGTTCTTATTACATCGTCAGTTTCATTCAGCCTTTACCATTTTATATCTACATGGTATGCTTTATTATATATTCACTCGTACTTTCAATCACATTAATTACAGACTGATATGAAATGAATTTGCACAACAACTTCCCACTTACTTCTATTATTAAAACGCATTGTACTCTTGCATAACATTCGGCCGAATATATAGTACATATAAGATTACGAATTACGATACGTGGAGTTTAGAAAACAAGAGCGAGTAATGTGTAATCAATCATAAATTACTAACATTTTATGCAATTGTAATAATCAACGTCGTCGAGGAGTTTATACTATACTTCAAGACTTCAACCATCTTTCAATGCTGATTTATTTCGATGATCGAATGTTATATATGTAAAACCAAACAATTTTATCATAATCGTTGTTTAATACTTTTTTATCGCTTATCTTTCTTAAACACGCCAAATTTATGCATCGGTTGCATACTGCATACACGACGATTTCATGCATTTTTACACCACCACCACCCAGATAAATATTCACAGTCAATATTTGTAGTGCATAATTATTTAAGCGTTGCCCCAAATGTTATCGGATAAGTGTAAAAATCTGCATTTACATTTTATTATTTTAATTATAATTAATATTATTTCGTTTAAAATGTTGCATTTTCATAAAATAAATGTTTCTCTCTGTTTTAATAATTAAAGACAGACAGACAATTAAAGTGATGAAAGTAAATGTGGTAGTAATTGTGGATTTAAATTAAATATGAAAACAGTGAATTTACTAGTTGCATGAAGTATAAGATTTGTTGAAACTATTCTTTCTTAAAGATGTAAAAATTGTTAGTTTTATATTTAATTTTTTCACAACTTCTTAAAGCCCTTATTCTTCATTATTATTGCAACCCTTTTTGTAAAAATACACAGATCAATATTTGTAGTGTATAATTATTTAAGCGTTGCCCCAAATGTTATCGGAATGGTGTAAAAATCTGCATTTACATTTCATTATTTTAATTATAATTAATATTATTTCGTTTAAAATGTTGCATTTTAATACAATAAAAGTTTCTCTCTGTTTTAATAATTTCAATCAATTCCGAAATTAAATTGAAAAGCAATTTTCTATTGAAAATATATTACTATTTAAATATGTATATATATATTGTATAAAATCAATATGTACCGATTTGTATATTGGCATATAATAATTATGTATTTTTCTTGTTTGTTTCAGGTAAGACGATGATTACAGAGTTTTTATTAAAACAACCAAACCGGTAAATTTAAACTCATACCTTTTTTTACCTATAATTATGCAGCGAATTAATTTTAATAAGCTGGGACAGATTTTCTTCAACTGGTAATTTATAGCGCGTGTTTGTAATTTGCTTAAAATGAAATACTTCTATTCAGAATCATGAAGCTTACATTAAACTAATTTACAATTAGATGCTCATCTCATATAAACACTGGAATATAGTCTAGTGTGAATTTCTAAATTTAAAGTGGATTGAATTTAGTTGATGACACTCGAGCGTGAATTAAGATTCTCTGCATATTTGTACAAGCCATAAAAATCATCGTTCATTCATTTCCTCGAATTAGCAATTATTATTAATTTTCATCGTAACGTAAAGGTTGGTTGGTTGTTGCTCAAAAAAAAGTGAACTGCGGCTGTATTTTGTGGAAAGGAATTATTCACGAGTTTTTCGATAAAATAAACAAACGCGGTAAGTTTTTCTCTAAAGCGCACCGCACCGCACAAATTATGAATTATTGTAAACATTTCTAATAACATTTAGTGAATGGAATATTTGCAAAGCGAATGTTTAATTTGCAAGTAACAAAATACTAGCGAATTTACATAATAGCACCACGATGAATTTTTATGTAAACAGGAAGACATAAAAAAACTTATGTATATTCATATAAATTTTGCCGGTCTATCCGCAACTTGTAATTTATACTATATATATAAAACATAAACTATTTTTTAGTTCCACTTTTTGTCACGATAATGAAGCGAATTAGTAGTTAATTAACCGCCGTCGCGTTGATAGAAAAATAATGACTTAATGATATTTGATAAATCAAAAATCTAATTTTTGTTCTTGGAATTATTATTTCATTCGGCTTCGAGTAGATTACGACGAGCTAAGCCTATTCGAGAAACGCTCGTACAATTCAAACGAATAGGAAAAGTTTCTTTTTTTTTCTTATTTTATTTTTGATCAAATTTCCTACGTTGGCGGAATAATTATTTTGATGCATCAAGAAATGTTATACTTGGCAAAGAAATTTATAGAAACTTGCATTGCAAATAACTTTTTTTTTTTAAATTGTGTATTGAAAGTCGACGAGTGCAAATTCGCTCGGGATTAAAATACTCGTTCATTTTTGTAAACCGAATCAATCTATTGGAATAATATTTCATCATTTGCAATTTTCACCAAATAGTGCATTAAATAGTTTTTTTAATTCCACTTGCGTTCGAAAATAAGTGTCTGAGTCTGGTTTTGTTAACAGACTATTAAAGCGATGACAGTAATTATGGATTTAAATTAAATATTAAAACAGTGAATTTACTAGTTGCATGAAGCATAAGATTTGTTGAAATTTATAATTGTTAGTTTTATTTTTTATCTGTTAATAATTTCTTAAAAGAGTCTATTCTTCATTATTATTGCAACCCAAAAAATAGAGGAAGTTAATACTGTAATTTTTACCCAAATTGTGACACAAATAAATTATTGGGCTAGTTAATAAATAATCTTAAATGTTTATGAGACTATCGCTATTATTAACAACAAAAGGATAAATGACTTTAGTTTATAAAAATTCTAATGTATCAAGACCTCATATATGTACTTTTTTGCTCTCATCAGAACAGATGAACAACACAAAAGTAAATTTTTGTAAGAATCATTATTGGTATTTTATAAATATACATGTGAATTTAAATATCAAAATTGTTCTTCTACTTTGAAGATGACAGAAAAAATATGAGCTCGCGAAGTGTTGGAATTTTTACAAACTTTACAAGTCTTTCATTTTTCTCTTTTGCTACCGGTAATAAAAGCGTAAAAAATATAAATATTCAGTAGTTCTTTCCGGCAACTTACATATCGATTAAAAAGTTTTCTTTTCAGAAAATTAATCAAAAATATACTCACTGTCAATATTTATCATAGCTTAGTTGTAAAAATATACCTCGTACACCCTTTCACAGGCTTTTTTATAACGAATCGGCCACTAATTTTGGAACATAGGGAGTATAATTTAGTTTAAAATAAATTTGTTTGTTTACAAGTAGTAGCATGGATACAGAGGCAAAAAATTTTATATGTAACATAAAAGTGGTTTCGTAATTGTTATTACAACACAATAATAGAGTTTTTTAGTATAACATTATTTAGTTAGATTCGGTTTAGCGTTGCGCTATTGTCGTGACAAACTGACAATATTATACTATAAAAAAATAAATCATAAATAATAACTTTCTAATATATTGCAAGAGTGAAAAATGAATTTCTGATTGTATTCTAAAGCTACCATAAAATTTGAAACAATTTATCGGGAAATTACTTTTAAAACAAGTACATAATAATAAATTAATAAACTGTTTGTTATTTATAATGGTGATAAATCACATGAATGTAATTTATTGTAATAATAATTATGATTTCATCGGTTATTAACCTTACGCTATTTCTGGAATAATTTTTTTGATTAAGTTTAATCGCTGCGAACATTATTTTGTGCGGACAAAGCGAATGCAAAAATGGCTAAAATTATTAGTTAATTACAGCGTTTATTATCATTACGAGGTTTTTGGGGGTAGGAAATCTCTCTCGCTGCGCGCATTCAATTTTTGTCTGCTTTGAATTAGCTGTCTAGACGTATTTTTTTGGAATGAAACAACAAAAAAGTTTCGCTAAAATCAATTCAGTGTTTAGTACGAAGTTATACTTGTCGCGAAAATGATTACACGATTTTTTTTCTTCTCGTTTGTTGTCTTCACTGAGGAGCGATATTTATAAGAATGTGCGCTGAAAGAAAGACGAAATCAGTTTTAGATTGCTATCGTTTTGATATAAATTTTCATTTCTTTTTTTTCGTTGGTGCTTGAGATGCAAAGAAAATTGAATAAAACGATAGAAAAGAGGTGGAAAGATTTGATAAGTTTGTCGACTTCAAAAATTTGTTATTACTTTTGCTTCGAAAACAAAAATTTCTTTTCAAAAGATTCTTTTTAGAAATTTTATCAATTTATGACTCTATTTAGTAGAAAAAGTTTTATTGTCAAAATACGTACATTGCAAATAAATAATAATATATACGATTCGTATAGATATGAACAATAATTAAATGTGATGAAAATTATGGATTTAAACTTTTTATTACTGTACTAAACATTTATGAACATTATTAAAAGCATAACGTTTTTATGACCACCTCCCAGATAAAAAAACCAAGCGAAGAAGGAAAAAAAAAATTAAAAGCACAGCACGAAATCTAAAATTAGGAATATTGGAGAATCCTTTTCATCTTTAATCATCATTAAAGATACGATATGAGTTGATTTAAACAAAAACTAAAAAAAATTCAAGGAAAAAACTTTTGTTCGCTTAAAAAACTTTATGAATTAAAAGGTTCTAAAACTAGTTCGCATTTTTACGATAGTCTGAGATAAAATAAGTAATTTAAACATTTTGCTAATTAAAAACATTCTGCAGTTTTGCTAAGCTAAGATTTTATTGTTCCCGCAGACAAAAAATCAGTCTCAGTCTCGAGCATAGTTTATGCAAAAGTTTTACTAGTTTTTTTTGTGTGAATGTCATGTATAGTATTTAAAAAAGCGGAAGTTTTTAATTTAAAGCGAGTTTTATGAATATAATGAGTAACTCGACAAAATGTTAGTTTCATATAAAAAATTGCTTCAACTTTATATGTATGTATGCTTTTTGCTGAATTATAATATAAAAACCACTGCACTTGCGTTTCTGAATTAATTTTCACAAGTTTTGAGGACACATTTTGTTTGCGACAAAAATAAAACAGCAATTTTCAGTTTATTGAAAACGCTTAACATGAGAGAGAGCGAGAAAAAAAAGAGCAACAACATTCGCGTTCGCATAAATAAAACATGAGGTGAGTTCTTCAACTTTGTGCTAAGTACGCGCGGTTTGTTAAAGAAAAAAGATTGGTAAGCCTATTTATAAATCTGAGTCTTTACTGAAGTTGTAAATTTTCCTATCTACCCTCAACATGTATTTATTTCAAAGACATGAGAATGAATCTAAATCACTATATTACTGTTTTTTCAATGTTTATTTTTCTTACGTCGAACAAGAAACGCATTTTTTACATCGCAAAGTAATGCCATTACTTTAACAAATTTACACATACGCGCAAAGTCAACGTTCTTTGTGTTGTGCCAGGCCACCACTATACTTTTTCATTTTCACATCTATTTACATACTTTCATGTAAGAGTCATGCAAATCTGTGCAAAAATTAACTATTAGCTATTAATTCAGTTTAGAACGTAGTTTATATATTTCGACTTTTCAGTCATCATCAGAACTACACTAAATAGTATATAAACTACATTCTAAACTTCATTTTTTGTGAACTAATCCAGTTTATTGTTTATTAAATTATTGATCTACAATGGTTCACCAAGTGAGTGCAACAAACATTATAAACATCATTAAAAATTAACTATTAACAATTCTGATAATACCAATAGTTTTCTAACGTCGAATAAGAAACGCATTTTTTACATCGCAAAGTAATGCCATTACTTTAACAAATTTACACATACGCACAAAGTCAACGTTCTTTGTGTTGTGCCACCACTATACTTTTTCATTTTCACATCTATTTACATACTTTCATGTAAGAGTCATGCAAATCAGTCTAAAAATTAACTAATTCACTAAATATTACACTTGATAATTTCAGAAAAATTGAAGTTTATTATGTAGTTTATATATTTCGACTTTTCAGTCATCATCAGAACTACACTAAATAGTATATAAACTATATTTTAAACTTCAATTTTTGTGAACTAATCAAGTGACATATTTATTGAATTATTAATCTACAATGGTTCAACACGTGAGTGCAACAAACATTGTTAATCCGCTTTTGTTAAGTTATCAAAGAATGTAAATATTTAATGTTCAATTATTTACCTTAAAAAGCATTAAAAATCTTAACTTTGAGAATATAATTTTAATGTGATTTTCCGCTGTCTTTATTTTTCTGTGGAGATTCTTTTTGTATGGCAAGAAGAGAATTGTCTTTAAATAGGTGAAAACATTCTTTAAAGACTACTGTTTTAATATAGCCATTTTCATGATTTGTTACAATCTTCCTCGATGTTTTTTGAATTGTTTTATAATTTTTGATTAAACATACCTAGCTTCGTGTTGCAAAAAATAGTTTTAATCATACACATGAATAAATAAAAAAATATTGAACGCAAAGAATTATATTATGTACTATATTTCAGCATAGTTGAATAAAAAAAGCTAAGGTGCGTAGTTGCTTAAGATGTTAACGATAATCTGTCTTAATATAGCTATTTTCATGTTTTCTTACAATCTTCCTCATTGTTTCTCAAACTGTTTTATCATTTTTTTACTAAATATAGTTATAATCATATACATGAATAAATGAAAGAAATATTGAAAGCAAAAATGAATGATATACAATGATATTTCAGTAAAAAAGCTCAGGTGCGTAGTTGCTTAAGATGATAACAATAATCTGTCTTAATATAGTTATTTTCATGTTTTTTTACAATATTTCTTATTGTTTCTCGAACTGTTTTATAATTTTCTACTACATATAGCTAGCTTCGTGGTGCAAAAAAATAATTTCAATCATACACATGAATAAATAAAAAACTTATTGAAAGCAAAGAATGATACTATGTATTATATTTGAGTATACTAGAATTAAAAAAGCGCAGGTTCATAGTTGCTTAAGATGATAACGAAAATCTGTCTTAATATACCTATTTTCATGTTTGTTTCTCGAATTGTTCTATAATTTTTTTACTAAACATACTTAGCTTCGTGTTGCAAAAAATAGTTTTAATTATACACATGAATAAATAAAAAAATATTGAAAGCAAAGAATGATACTTTGTATTATATTTCAGTACACTTAAATAAAAAAAGCTCAGGTGCGTAGTTGCTTAAGATGATAACGATAATCCGTTAGTTTTATTTTTAATATATGCATACATCTCTTAAAGCAGACACTCTACCTTACGTATAGTGTTTCTTGAAATTTTCGTTTAATTATCAAACATTTAGTAATAAATTGTTAATATGCAACCTTGACACTTAAATAACCACAGGTATTCCTCACTTAATGAGATTGCGTTTGTGATATTATCACATTGAACTAAATTCCATTTAAATGTAACAACGTGCATACAATACGTTGTTAATTAAAAAAATAATTTCCCATCACGTTTAATTATAAATTGTTTAGTCCATAGAATTTGCTTAAAAATTATCTATTTATTTTTAAGTTTGATAATGAACTTGACATAGTTTATAGCTAATAGAGTCTTTTTATAAACTAGAAGTATGTACTATATGTATTAGAAATGTATCTTATAACAGTTTTATGAAAATTTCCGAGAATGTCGCAAAATGCATAAAAGTTGAAACTTAAATTTCAATAACAAGGAAAAGAAAATCGACGATAAAATTTCTAACGTTGAATTATTTTGTACATTTTCGTGTTTGATTTTTTGTAAATAATATGAAAAATGAGTTGTGGGTTTTAATCCCGAGCGAGCTTTATTCTTTCTTTTCCTCGATCTTTTAAGATAAATTTTAACAATTTTCAATACTTGCAAAACTTATCTCTTAGATGTTTCATATTTTCTATAAACAATTCAATATAAATTCATATAATTTTTGCAATATAAACAGCTGAATGTTCTGTTGTTGATAGAATATTTATTGAACTTTGTACTTTAATCTAAAACAAAAATAAGGTTGAAAAATTTACGATAGAATTTATATGTGACCTATTTATTACATTAATTTATTATTGATTCTGTCTGAATGGTTTGTATTATTTATTGAACAATATAAACAAAAAAAATGTGCAATCTAAAATGAAAGAAACAAATTGTTTCATTTTTAAAAAACATTATATACAAGAAAGGAAAATATAATCATGGGTTTTTGTCAGGAAATAAACGAGATTATAATATTTGTTTTATCATTTCAAATAAAAAGCGCTCCGTTTGTGGCACAATAAACTCTCAAGATAACAGATTGTTTCTTAGCATTATCACTTTGAACAGATAAAATTTACTATTTTATTTGATTAAACAAATTATGCGATCTGTTTCCAAAAGTATCAAAAATTTTATCTACCCCGTCAATCAATCAAATCTTGTGTACACATTTCAAAATAAATGTAATTCAATTAATGATTCATAGTAAAATGCATACGACCACATGAAATTGTTTCAAATGACATATCACTAAGTTATTAAAAATATTGAGATGTTTTTTTAATCATCTCCGGCAACCGAGTGCGAAATAGGTCAATAATTATTTAAAATTGAATCAATTGAACGATCTAATAGTCGAATCGTATTAATTCCAATCATCTATCTTTCTGGCATTACGTAATATTAATTATAGAAAAGTTGAATAATTGCAAAACTTTTCTATATATATATATTGGGTAGTTATTTCTACATCCTTCCGCAAATAATTATATATCATAGATAGAAGACTGCTTTAAATAACAATTTGTTCACTGTGCGTACATGAAGAAAGTTTTTGAATTTATTATGCTTTATATAAATTTTATATTTATCACAATAAGCATATATTTTTATTTATACTACATTCATATATATAATAAATCGTAAGAGGTAGGTAGCTATTTCTGAACACGTAGATCGTTCTTGTTTTGCTATTCAAGCGTGAATTTGATTCTGGAATAGATGCTTACTGCGATATATAATGCAAATAAGATTTAAAATAAATATTTTTCAAATAAAAATTAATTTGCAAAAACTTTATATGCATCTATACGAGGATTATTATAAATAAAAAAATATTTTGTAATAACTACGTATGTATTAATAAAACCCGAAATTGTTGTAGAACTCTAAGAAAACATATATTATAGCATTTTAGCAAAATGCTAATACAATTTAAGCAGTTGTGAGGAGTTACTAATCAATAACATAAATAACAATATGTAATTTACATAAAAAATTAATCAAAAACTTGATGGAAACATCTGTTCTAAATAAAATCACAAAAATAAATATTTCATTTATTCGAATAGAGAAAATTAATTACATAGTACATGAATTAATTTTATTAATCAAATTATTATTTTTTAATTAAAAAAATGTTATTAAATTAAACATTTAATTAAGTTAACATAGTTGATTAACCTTTTTGTATAATTTTGTTATTTCATTTTCATTACAATTTAATTTCTTGGTTTTAAACGTGTATTTAATTATTATATCACTGTTTCACTTTTAATGCAATGAAAAAATTTAATAATCTTTATATTTTTTGCGGTTTCATGACGACATACAGGTAGTAATTACGAGTGGGACACAATATAGTATATGATATTATATAAGATATAAATGAAATGAAGAAATAGTATTTAGCAACGGTTTGAAAATATAATGTTTTATAAAAATATATTTAAATAATGTTTTTTAGATTTTGATTTTGATTTGGCACAGTAATGTATTTACCCTTATAAATATTGCAGCGCGAGTGTATTTTGTGTGTATCAGATTTGGATCTTAGCCAAAATATGTTGCTTTTTTTGTCTTTTCGGTCAATTCCATTAAAGTTGACACTATTAACAGAAGTGGAACGCATTCACTATGGAACCTAAAGTTTATCAGTCGAAATGTTACCCTTACTAGACCAGAAAGTAAAATAAATGCTATTGGTTTGTCCCACAGGATGTTAAAGGCTAGAAAGAAAACAATATGTACTTACATAAACTTGTAAAACTATATTTATCTTTGGTTTTTTCAATTTATTTTTCTTTTGATTTTTTTTGGATGCATATGTATTTACAACCGGTAACAGCTAGCTCTCGGTTATCTTTTCAAGAATTGTTTGATATCTCTGGTTAATGTAAACGATAAGATGCTTTTCAATTAGTTTACGTTGTGGAATATTGCTCATTGATGTATAAATTAGTTGAATGATTTTAATCCAACCTCCACTTTATTGAAAAGGGTTGTTAAATTTCTCAGATGTTTATCTCCCAATCTACAAAATATACGTAATATACGTAATATATGTATATATATTTGCAATATTTACAATTAATCTTGTATAAAATTTGTTACTGCACCAGAAATACCATTTTTAATGCAAATATGATATGATTTATAGCTTCATAAAAATGGCAATTTACCAAACAAAAAATTGTTATTATTTTCAATAAAAAATGTTATGTACATGCTGTAAAATGCCACGAATATTTTTTTATGGTTATATTCTATTTGCAACTTGTTTTACGAGGCCTAGATGCTTTCATCTAACTGAATTACTCTTAAAATGTTATTTTGATGTTAAGATGGTTTTTTAATTCATTTATGGACGAAATATGCCTTCTAATTCTATTTACAATACACCGCTTTGCTTTTATATTTCGTATTCGGAGAAAAAACGCAAGAAAAAATAAACATACCTAAAAATAATTGTATTCATTCATTTTATTCGTTCATTCATTCAAAATGGAATAGAAAATAAATTTAATTATTAATCATCCTTCTTTCTCTGACTGGCTGGAGTATATTTATTAGTTTAATTAATAACACCTGCGGTTTCGTGTATTATCACCACATTTATATTTATTATTTACTTTGTGCTTTGCACAAGCACAGAAAGCGCTTGTATTTTATCATTATGATTCTTCATACATAAATATTTAATACACATCTTTAAAGCTTTCAAAACCTTTTACATTTATGTAAAATTGATTTTCTTGTTATACAACATATGATACAAGTTTTAAAAACTTTTTTGCGCTTGCAAAGAATTAATTTTATATCAAAGTTTTACATCTAAAATATTTTAGTTTTACTCAAGAAAAACTCTTTAAACTATCATATGGTGGTTTATGATTGAATAAATTTTAAATTTTTAACTATTGTACAATACATCAAATAAAAATGTTGGTGAATAAATTAATTAGCTATAGGAGAGAGTGGGTGAATCCCGCGCCTTTAAGAATGATTGGTAATTGTTCTTAAATAACAAATAACGAGAAAATTGCAACTAATATACTATCTAAATAAATATAAAAAATTCCGAATTAATGTCTTTCAATATTAAATTAAATTAAATTAAATGGCGAAACTGGTAGGGTAACTGCGCCCTAACAAATAAAATAGGTAAAAAAGCTACATATTGTAAACTAGTTGTTAAATGTATGAAAATCACATTTGTAATTATCAGGTATGTCCTGTAAACTGCATTCCGTGGATCATCTCGAACATAATTTACATTTAAACCATCATTCGTTGTCTTTTCCAAATTCATATCAAATTAAACTATGAACGCCATTACCTCGTTGGACAAATTTTATTTCAAGAAGATGTGAAAGGCAATCTAGTGCAAATTATATCTTAAAATATTCAGCAATGCACAGCAGAATGCCTCTTTGTATATATAATATATTATCAGATCCAGATGTAATTATTATATATAGAAATAATTTGGCTTCAATTTTTATGAGCCTTTCAGTTACAACAGAAAACAGGAAATATTATTAATGCAAGAGCTGCTAATTTATATGTTGAGGAATTGTCGTCATTTTGTATTATGTTAGCTTACTCAATGTTTGCAAGGTACTGATGCGTTTTTCTGATCTCTACACTTAATAATTTTTAACTACTTTCCCTTATATAATTGTAATTGGCTCAAGTAGGAAACAAATTTTGTATTCGTATTCCTATTTGTATTTGTATTTGTATTTATAAATAAATGTATTGATATTCTTTAACAGTTTACCTAAATTTACAAAACCGTCTGCATACGAATGAATGAATCGCCAATAAAACAGCGGTTCCAATGCAAAATCAGACTGTGAACGTGCCATGCATCATAATTTCATCAAATTAAACAAACAAACAATTGATATTTGGTCGGAAAAAGTGCGCGAAAACACGCGCGGTTAAACTGCTTCGAATTTTAATTAAAACAATTAAAATTTCATCCGAATTGAATTTATGCAAAAGTTTAAACTTACATTTATTGTCTCTTTAACATGTGGAAAATTTTTGATGAAAACATACAAACTGGAAACTTTGTTATTTCTTATGTTACTAAACGAAGAGTTTCTTTTAACTTTGAATCTAACATTCGATCTATCATGTTGACAAAAACGCTGCTATTTTTGTAGAGTATACAAGGGTTGACAGTTCCCTTTTTTATATATTTTGTATACATTTAGTAATGATATACATTTTTCTAGACTTTATAAAACTCCTAATCTTTAATTCAATCAATTGTTTTTTGCGGTGGCGGGCATCAAATTTTAAAACATTTGTTTTTGCAAACAAACTCACATTTTATTTTATTGATGTTCACATTGCCTCCTCCTACCATGTGACGACAAAATAAGTATCGTATAATAAACTAATACTTGAAGAACATTTTCAACTTGTGATAATGTCGACACATCGTTACAATCATTTATAACAGCAGCGACACAAGAGTTGTCTTCATCGAATTCATTATTTTTATTTACTTTTTTTATTTTTATTTCTAACAACAATATATTTTTTAGCGGAAATTCATTGTTTTGGAACGTGAATTAGGGACCAGTGAAAAGATTCGATTTAAGAAACGAAAGAAAATTGTGTATGCGAAAGCATTTTATAAAAATGTCGTTTGCATCTTATCACAATTCCCGTGCATTTACAATTTATAATATCGAAATTAATGATATATTTGTCTGTCTTGGAAAAACTCATTCGTTTTGTACATGGAGTGTTCCATTTCAGCGACAAAATCCATTACAGTTACAATAAAAAGCTAAAATCGATCATTCCTTCTCTTTTTCAGCATTATTTATTTGCAACAAATTCTTATGATATTTCATTTCCTACAATTCCATTCTGAAACACTCGTTAAATTTAATCGCTGCACCGATTAAGAATTTAATTCAATTAATAATTATTGTATTAAGTATTGGAATTTTTTGCTTTTTTGCCGCACAATTAATATGTGATTGGCCATATTTTAATGCTGGCTGCAAAAAAGCCTATAATTGATCAATGGCTGTTTTTTGCTCTGTTTTGAATATTCATTTTCATTTCAATCATATGTGATTGGGTTTGAAAATCAGATTTGTTCGATCAGTAATTTTAATCCTTTTTGTTGTTGCTGTTACGCTGACGGTTTTTTTGTTGTAATAACACAAACACAAATCATTGCGCTTTTATGCCATAATCGTTTGATAACTAGCAAACAAAAAAAAATATTTTTAACTAACGCGTAGAAAAGTTGGAAAAACAAAAAGTGGGCAAAAAGAAGCACAAAACAGAGACAAACTGTATAATAAAGAAGTGAAGTAGAGAGAAAGAGAAATCTTTGCTTTTATGGATGTGAAATTGTTTTACAAGCAATTTGCTTCATGTGAAGAAATAATAGTTCAGAATTCAGTAATTGTGTTGAAAACCTTTTATTCTAGTTTTTCTGGAGTTTTATACCAATGTGGAATTATTGCAAAAAAAACACACACACATCCATGCATACATACAAAAATGCATTTGCGTTTTAAATTTTAATGCTTATTAATTTTATATTTGTATGTAAAGAATTCAATGTGAATAATGGAATAAAATACATTTATATATTAATTATTTAACGAATTCATCTATAAATACATACACATTTAATACGTATTAATATTATATTATGCAACAAATGAAATAAATTTCATATTCATACACATGCAAGTATATAGTATATGCAGTATGCATTTGCTGGAGTTATTAGTTATTGACAGTGAAATTGTTGAAAATATAAATAGGTTTTCTTGTACAAGTGTCAAGTATTGCATTAGTTAGAGTAAAGTCTCTGATCATAAAATACTTTCCAGAAACTATTCGTCACTTTATCCATAACTCTTAAAAGCTTTTAAAAATCACCTACTAGAACACACTTAGCAGTAGTAGTCGTAGTAGTAGCACTGTATTGTGTAACATTCATGCATTTTTACTCAAGTGATCAATAAAAATGACTTGTTCTTCTTTTTTAATAATAACGTATAGTACTTAGTGGTAGTAAGTTTCCAAAATGCACACGCCACAATATCAATATTATCAATGCAAATATTTTTTAATATTTAATATTTCTCAATAATAATAAGACACTTACTTTCCTATGAAAGCGCATTTGTAAAAATTTATTTTTAATAACAGACATCTGCAAATTGCACGGCGCAAAGTGAATATTACATTAGTGCAAATATTTAATAAAACACATTTCCTAATTATATTTCTTAGATCAATCTTCTCGCTGGATTCATTCATTTCCGTGTAATGCAACGAAAATAATTGTAATTTATTTGTTTCGCAAAGCAAATGACATAAGATGCTGTTGATATTTAATTGTCTATTACATCGATGAGCATCTATCAATAATTTTCTACAAGTGCATGCGCAAATTATTCATTTCATTATCTATTATTCGAGCATTAAATTTCTGCTACGGTTGAATTTAATTAACGTAAATTGGCAACAAAAAATAGAATATATAGCTGCAGTGTATGAATTTTTAAATCGGCTTTTAGTGTGATAATCTCACTTACTTTATATATCGTAGTATTAAAAAGCAATTTTGATGTTATTAATTAAAATGTATTTACTTTTTTATTTTAATAATACACCTATTTTCTGCTACTAAGCGCGCAATAATTAATTTTATATGTGAATTAGAATTTAATTATTGGAAACATTGCACATCTGGGGTTTTGTAAAACCCAATTTTGAGGCTATTTTATTCCGCACCACGTGATTTTATTATATTTATATGCGTATTTAGTACTAGATTTAATAAACACATCAATAATTATTGCACTCATAATTTATCTATGTTCGTGCAGCATTTAACATCTATTAATTAATTAACTAATTAAATATTATTACAAGTATAGCGTCATGTATGTTATTTTATCAATAATTTTGCAAACTAATGTTGTTGTATAATAACATATTTTTCGCTCGTTATTATCATTAAATAGAAATGGACTGAAATGAAATGGAATCATAAAATAAATGCTATAGACTATACATGTATTTTATCAATCATTCGGCGAGGTTAAGCCAATTTAGATACCTAATTTATATTTCCATCGTAGTTTGCGGCATTAAATTGAATGCAGATGTTTTTGTAGAAAAATTCTCAGCTAATAAAATAAAATAAGTGATAACTGTAAGTCACGAGTAACTTAATGTACTCAGCCTAATGCTTTATAAAGTGCTCTAAAACTGTCCGCACAAAAACACAACATCTATTATTTATATATTTAGCTGTGCATATTTTTTCAAACATTTTAAACGCGCTGTATTAATAATTGTTAGCAAAGTGAACACTTATTATATCGAGCGAGTCTAAAAAAAGGATAAATATTTTTAATGTACAAAGAAAAATAACAGGAAGTAATTTGTATTTGAAGCAAAAAAAATGTTGTAAAAGAGTTTTTTTTTCGAGATGATAGCAATACGAGTCATGAGCAGATGATTAATTCTAGGTCTTGGAAATGGTCATGCTCTAAAAGCACCCCACAATTATTGAATGAAGATGTATGGCAATGGCATTGAGAGGGAAAATCATTCAGATACTATTCTTTCTATTGCCACAATCATAGATGTAAAAATGTTTAAACAATAAGCCACACACACAAACATACACATACAGTTGATTGAAATTGAGATGAAATTGCTGAATGGAATTTCATTTCAACTAATAAGTTGTAAATGTAAAATACTTACATAGAAATAATAGTAAGTAATAAGGAAATGTTTATGGAAACATGATGTTTATATTGATTTTGCGAAAGAAATAAGTGTGCGAAAGAAGCGTTCAATTTATAAATAAATTTGCTTCTAGGAATAAAAGTTTTCTGCTAAATTTTCTGACACAACTGTTAAAAACAGAAGTAAAGAAACAAAGAAAGTGTTATAGTGGTTCGATCCAAGCTCTACCCTGGATCATAATACAATTTATAAAATGTATAAAGTAAATACTATAGGTACACATCAGCTCTACAAATTAAACTAAAACAAAACTTATGTGATGAAGCAATTCGAGAACAAGAATGTTCTTGCTATCTGCCTATAAGCAATTTAACCAACAATTTTTTTCATTTAACTTTGTTTAGCATTTCCAGGCGTTTGTTTAAGTTTTACCAAGTATAGAATGTATAGAATGTATAGAATTTTATTTGATTATTACTAAATTAGCAAGCACGGTGTAACACTGAAATAATTAGCTTAAATTTAATGCAATAACGTTTTGCGCAAATTAACAACTCATATTTAATAAATAATGTAAATTATGCTCTCACGCTTCGTTAACGTTTGTTACAAAGTGGATAAATATAATAATAATAATAATAATAATAATAATCATAATAATCATAATCATAATATTGTACAATGTATTGATAGTTGGCAGTAAAGTTCTTGCCTGGCTGAAATAAAAATCAAAAGAAATAGTCAGAGCGAGATAGAAAGAGCAATTTAAAGCAAGAATCTGCCTATCAGCAATTGCGGAAAATTTTATTCGACGTCTTTGTTTAGAATTTTAAGCTTAAATGTTTGCATCGCCTAGGTGAAAATTAAACTAGAAACGGGCAGATGAAAATACTGAAATGGAAATTGGAATGGCAATGAGAGGAAATTGAAATGATTGTGTACCGTAAACGTGTTGACACAATGACGTCATCTAAGGGTATATATGTGGTTCAAAACACAAACATTTAGATTTCACTATATGAACGTATATTACTGATGATGAATAAACTTTAATATCGAACTGCTTGCTGCTGCTTTCGTTTTTCATTGAAAATGATAAGAGAAACCATAAGAAACAGTAAATTTAGCACGAGCATAATATTTCTGTGCGGGTGTCTCATTAGGGCGTCTGCGTCTTCTTAAATATTATGCGTTCCCCTAGTTATTACGGTTGTGTTTCCTTGGGGATGCTGCGTATGGGGGTTGTTGTTGCGTCTGGGGAAGGATCATAACATAATACTCAGTACCTGGCAGACGCTCGTAGATAAAATGATTGCAATTTTGACCTTTTTCTAACGTTCCGGTACGGTTTGGAGAGCAGAATTAAAAGTTACTTGCTTTTGGGAAATGTCTGTACGCTGAACGTCAATTTGTATGCTACTGGGAAAATCGGTTCATCTTAAATATTTTAAAGCAATGCTTTTTTCAAATTTACTCGTTTCCTGGCGATAAAACAAACGCTGCTTTTCTTGCAAAATACATTTTTAAGATTGTTTTCAACCTTTCTCTATTTTACACTAAACACAAACAACATTTTCTTTTATTCTTTTTTTAAACGCAAATTATCGTCAATATTAACTAATTATATTTATTTATTGTTTCAGGTATGTGTGTAATAGTAAGCAAATATGACGGCACGATAAGGTATTGTTGTTGACATAATGATTATGTGGTTTTAAGCTAAATTTGCTAAATTGTTTTTTGACACTATAACAAAAAAAAACATCGGTTATTGAACTTTTCGCAAATAATAGGTTGTGTTGTTTATTAACGTATCGTATTATAATTATGCGATTTTCGCACATTTTGATACGAAAGATCAAAATCGACAGGAATAATAATGTTAATAATATTGAAACAATAGAAAATAAATTCGGTGTGAATTCATTCATTCATGGAAATGCCAAAATATATTTGAATTTATATCTGTAATCAATTCTTATTTAATCGATTCATTAAACAGAGCTTAAATAATTCAACAAAAATAATTTTATTTGAAATGTGAAATTCAATATTTCGTTATACCATATATAATATTTTTTGAACTATATACTATAAATCTGGGCTAGTTCAATTTAAATCTAAATCTCATGAAATTGAATAAAAATACTGGTAAAATATTCAATAATTTTACAAAGTGTTTTTTTTGTTTAGGATATAACAATCGCAATAGCAATTGAGAAGTTATTTGTTTCGATGAAATATCGTAATAAAATTATTTACGTAATTAATTTTGATAAAACATAAAAGGCATCTTGATTGAGCAATAAAATTTATTTCCTGTAAAAATGTTAATTCAGACGTTTTCCTGCCATCTAGCATTATATTGCAAAGAAAAAATTAATAATAAAATAATTTTGATCATTGATCATTTGTTCATCTTGAAAGTTTTTTATATAACATTTTTATTGGGATAAAATATAAATTGCTTCCTGTTATATCTCTTTGTCCGCAACGAAATTTTTTGCGTGCGGTGTTCATAAAAAAATCAAGTTTATGTAAGCATAACGTTTTTTTAAAAGCGTCTAGACAAATAAAAAAAAGTACAAGATAGATGATACAAGATCTATAATCAAATTCTTAATACATTTGAAAGGTCTTGGATGTCATAAGAGTCTTGAATGTAAGTTAGTTGATTCGTTCAGCAATATATGTGAAGTAAAGTCTAATAAAATAGAGTTTCGAAACCTTGATAACGTAAACCAATTTCCGGACAATGTGTAGCAACCGCACTGAAAGCAGGAAGTGCTGCTGCAGGGGATGCTACAACCCCCATCAGTCCTATTACCAATGTTGGTCAAGACACACCACCTTCATAAACTTTCAGACATCTATAACCTATCACGCCCAATCACCACAATAATCCCTAATCGTGATATTCCCTCACCGCCAACAGCATAAAAAATTCGTATGTTAGAGTTAGAGGGTGTAAGAAACGATATAATGATAGAACGCACGAATTCCCTTATGGTAAACATGCCATAAACAAATACATCATTTTTGATTATAATTACATTATCATTAAATGTATATACTATCGTTATAATAGTGTATAAATGTTGTTGTTTGTTGTTATAGATAAATTTACCAGCTACAAGATGGCTTAAGATAAGAAATAGATACTCTCTAATCTTTCCTAAATTATCATCAATTTCCTTAATCTTAATATTTATTTTAGTATAGGTACCACATATGTACTACTCTCTGTGAATTTATTTATCATACCGTACAATATTGTAGAATAGTATTTATTGATTATTTTATAGCCAAGTAAATATTTCAAATATGGATATAGTACATGTCAACAGACAGGAAATGAAATTTCACTTAAGAAAATTTTCGTTGCACATTTAACATCCTACAATATTTATTCCGATTTTTTAATTCTTCCATGTTTGTCATATTTTTCCCATACATCCATAGATGGGAAGCACATAGTATGTGAAGTTATAATAGATGCCATTTATTAAATATCCATATCAATACATTATCGCTATTATGTACACCCTGTACCTGAAAGTATACAACTGGGAGAAAAGTTACTTCCGCTTCAATGGCAATTTCAATAATGCCCATAACGTTCAGCGGAAATGCAAAATTCAAGCGTAGAATAACTATTTCCTATCTCATCTACTTTATAAAAATATTGTCAACAAGTTGAAGAGAAATTGTATGTATGTATCACATATATGGTATTGTAAATTGTAATGTAATGAAATGTAATAGAATGGAAATTTTTAAACATCGTCTTGGCCTGGCAAAAATTCTAATTAATGCATTTATTATGACAAACATTTCATCAATGCGTAGCGCGCGAGTATGATTGCATTATAGGATAAAATGCAAAAAATGTTTAATTTAAAAACATCAAAGATAGCTCTTTTGAATATGTACGAGTATTGCAGCATCTTGTTAAATATATATTAGGTAAGCGTAATCTAAATATAGAAAACTACACGTTCTTTATTTAGTTTGGCGTGTGCGCTAAGATGAAAGTCTAAAAATGTTGTCATGACTAATTAATCTAATATTACTATTTTGAGCATATTAAACAGTGCGACTTCACTAAACTCCAAATTCTATACTCGCATTCGCTGCACAATAACGCGAACCTGCACTCACAACTATGTAATATCGGCTCTGTGATTTATTAAATAATAATTCACACAGATGAAGCTATATCGCAGTTACATAACAAAAGTAAATAAAATAAGCTTGAAATTAATTAAAGCAGCACTAATTAAAAACATTTTTGTAGTTTCTAATATTTTGCTCTAATAGGAAATTTAATCTTCAACTTGAATATAAAGTCACAACAATGTAATTCAAAAGGATTATAGAAAAAAAATTTCATGACGTTTTTATTAACTGTTCGTTCACTGGATTTCGTTTAATCAAATATTGTAGCTAAAATTCAGAAATCAAATAGCATTCATTTTCTATGCTGCCTTTTTCAAACATTTCACTTATTTGGGCATTTTTTTAAAAAAGGCTTTTCATTATTGAAAATATTTTCAATTATTTATAAGCAAAGAAAATTTGAAACAAAAATATCTGTATAATGTACTTACTTACTTATATATCGAAGGTTAGTTTTGGCGTCCAAGTGGGCTTGCTTTTTGCTGATAAAAGTCTACATTGTGGTGGGTATTCTTAAGAAAACCAAATCAAATCGCATGTAATATTATAAAAAAGCTTTTTAACTTAATGTATCCATCGAGTAAATTTAGGATGGTCTATTAAACCAATGCGCACATGAATAGTAGCTAATTGCAAAGTCTCCATAAAAGACGGATCACGACTCTACCCCAGCTTGTTCATAAACATTAAATCGCTTTTAATTTAAGTATCCTGTAATACTCTAATGCATGTTACCTCTAAAAACCACATTTCATACGTTTTATAAATAAAAATTATAAAAACTAAAAATAAATTATTACCATCATCTTAAAGTATCATTTAGAAAATTAATTTCCTCACAAATCATATTTATTTTTAGCAAAAAGCCTTTCAATTACATCCGCTTTAAACACACCACACTACTAATTAATTTGCAATATAAATAATAAAAAACTCAATCAATACATGTCGATGGATTGTTTCTTACAAAATCAAATTGTAAATTTGACAAATTAAACACCATTTCGCAGATTTTTGCACAAAAGAATACAGCAAAAAATTTAATCAAGACACATATGAAATGAAAATATTAGGTTGTAGTAAGTAATCCATATTAAGGCTTTTAAAATTTATTAATAAAGTTGAAATAAAATGTTATGTACTACACCCTTATTTCATATTTTTCTCCACTTTCCAGCTGAAATTACAATTTTATTATAAATGTATTATTCACAGCATTTTAATATTAAATTCGCCTCTTTAATTTATATTTTATTCTATATTATTCTGTTTATTAAATTATTTCGTTGAAAATAATTAATAGAACATAAAGGGTGTGTTTCATTATCAATTATTTACACATAAAAACTATAATAAACATTTTCAATAAAATTTATACGCGTACAATTCACAGTTAATTAAATTCATTTTTACAATTCTTTTATTTATTTAATATTCATAATAGCATTATATTCCTATTATTTTAAATTGTTTCAAATGTTAAAAACAAAAAAATGTATCATAATAATGTTTAAACAGCGGAAGTATAGTATTAAAAAAGTAGAATGTTAAGTGCGGCGAGATAAATTGAAAATTAATTGGAAATTTTAGTGTGGAATCATTACATTCAATATTAAAGTTAGGGCATATCAAATCATACAATTTTATTATTTGTTAACTTTATTAAAATCTAATTTCGAGTTGTGAAACTTGATAATAAAGTAGAAGAGGAGCTATAGACGAGCGAATAAATATTGATAATTTATCTAATTTTCAGAAGCTAGATTAAACAGTAACAATGTCTTACATTTTATGAATTGTAATTTAATTTATGATATTTATGTGATGATGCGTGGTGTAATAAATAACAATTTATTGCTTCACTTTTTTATAAATTTACTATAAATGGAAAATATTTATAAAATATAATCTTTTGTCTTTTATCTTTGTATAATGAAATTTATTTAACTGAAGCTTTGAATGGAAATTACAAAGCATAGATTTTTAAATTTTATCCAATAAATTATTCCATGTGTATGGCATAATAAACAATAATATAATTATGGCTTTGTTTTTCAATAAAATTTAAATAACGCGTTACCAAATCCATTTATTTGTCGTTTCACGGTATTAATTTTTATATTGAATAATAAATGATTTTACTATATTAATTAAATAATCATTATTTTATTATTGCGTTTCGTTAATCATTATTTAGACATAAATTATTCCTCTTCAAAAGCAAAACATTATCAACATAATAATCGCATTGTTTTTCGGTTTAGATGGGTTAAAAGTTTCATCCAACCCTTCGTTTTATGTAAATGAGTGTGAAAGAGATTTGCCAATATACATTAAATAATTTTTGATGATTAAAGAAGCGCTCCAGTAATTTTCATTAATACCTCTAACATTAACCTTAAAAATAAGCCGCAAGTTCAACTAAAATGTGAAGCAATTTTAAAGTAATTTACACAAAAACCCTCCAAAAAACAACTTTAAACTAACTGTTAATGGAACATAAGTGAGTAATAAAACTGTTTGCAGTTTAAAAGTTGTTTATTGATTTCGGAGCAAATCTGTTTTCTAAGTGCCAAGCCGAAAATTTATATATTTAATAATTTGTTTATATACATTATGTATTTGGGTATATGTTTATATAAGTATATATATATGTAAATTATTTATATAATACAATATTGTTTATATGAACAATACGTGTGTGTGTATTTAATAGTGCACAATTCGAAATTGATTTTAAATTTCTTCAAACGCATTCATAGAAATTTTATTTACGATTTAATCTAATTGAAGATTTGCGTGCGTTTCCACATTATTTACATATATTATTTTATAAAGCTTTAAATTTAACAAAGAAACGAAAAATTTATAGTAATTCATTTTAATGCTTCGACTTTAAATTATAATATAATAATAGCGGAGTTGTGTTAGGTGAAATTTGAAGCGTTTTCAATCGATAAAAGAATATGACTTGAAATCAAAGAGTTGATTTGAAATAAAATTGCAATTTTATGTTAAAATAATTTGCTGATTGTTTCGAATTTTTTGTTCGAGCTTAAATGAGCAGAAAGTTAATTCTCTACCCCTTTTTTCGATGCGATATCTATCTACGCCATAGAAACTTTTTTGCATTAAAAAGAAAAAAAAGAGGAATTTCTTTCTCCCAGTAAAAAAGACGATCTAATTACAGCGTTTCATTCAATAATAAAATAACTGTATTCAAGATACTTGATAAAAAAACAATTAAATTCGGATTATTTCTCGTATTGTCTTCAATCATTTAATCATTTTCATATACTCGAAATCGAAATAAATGCTAAATAAATTACTAAAATGCCTGACACAAGTAATATGGATTTAGATTTGATGAATGTTTGAATATTTCTTTTTTGCAAATAAAAATTTCCGTCAATTTAAATAAATTTGCTGCGAAGAATTCACGCTGCAATCAAAAATCTTATTTTTCACTGAAGTGCTGATTGATTTCGAATGATGCCCTTTAGCGATTTAATAATTTACAAATTTAACCATTTTAAATGATTATTTACTTAATTTATGATATGTTAAATGAGCTACTTTATACATCCATCTACAATTTGTCAACCCAAATCTGTTTCCGTATTTACTAGATACTAAGAAACTTTTGACATTTTTATAAAGCTAAATATTTTGCTACTTTTTATGTGTTATTTATAAAAAAAGTCTGTAAAAGTTTGCGCAATAATCAAAGCATTCCTGCATAATAACAATTTCGAAAAACTTTTTTCCTTTCTCACTACATTTTAATGTGCCATAAAATCATTTTTTAATATTCTAAGACATTGTATTCTTAGGCAAGTAATTATTTCATTAGGACCTAAACGATGATACTTTAAAGTTTAAATCAATTAGATTTTACCCAAATATCTGTCCAAAGCTGGGTCGCTTTCAATTTTACTAAAACAAGGATAGTTATAAGCTTATTCTACCTGATAAATAAAATATTATTTAAAGGTTCGTTTATAAAATAGAAAAATTTTTAATTCATTTTATCGAGAAAAGCTTTTTCACTGTTATAAAATATTCATTTATGTTACAAATAAAGCATTGCAAGACGGATTTATAAAGGAAGGAATGACTTAAACTATCGATTATTTTTAGTATAAAATAATACCCTTTCTTTTTAACAATGATAGATTGTGTGAGATTAGTTTATTTCCATCAAAATATATATTATTTATTTTATGTTAGTTTTTGATTTACATATTTAATAAAACTCAATGCATTCCACGTCTATTATGGTATTAAATATTGTTAATTAAATATCTGCATTATTGTCGTACGCTTTTCTCTCTTGTTCAATGTTAATGAATTGTACAACGTAGTTTTCAATAATTTAAAATTAAATTGAATTGTTTACAAATACGGCATTGGCCCGTTCCAAAACGACTTTGAATTATTTAAGTTTCTTAATTTCAAGTTTTCGATGGAGGAGTACTAAACGATTCAATGCACGTGGCACACAATTGCAATTTAATGCAACAATGCAATTATAAAAATAATTTATATAAATGCAATGCGTTGCGTATCGATTAGTTAAACATTTCCGAAACTCGACTGTTGAGTTGAGTTTAGCGTTTAGCTTAAAAAGAACGTTGGAATTTCGAAATAAACCATAATTGTAATCAGTTTGATGGCTCCTTGTTTTTATAATTCCTCTTTTTGTGCGTCTGTTAACTATAAAGAGTCATTAAATGTAAATTGCTGTTCATGTGAATATGGTACAAAGCAAGAGGTCTATTATCAGAACTATATGGTACTTATTTTAATGAGCGCATGACACTAATTGAATACGAAATATGCGGCACTAAAAAACGTTTTTCAGGATGTGTTAAATTGTCAAGATATGCCAACATCATTGAATTACCACTATGCTGAATCAACTAAAAGAATTATTTTATAGACGTTGATAAAAATGAACTTTTTTACTCGAATTAAACCACCGTTCTATTTAGCTGAACTTAAAAAATATTATTCTAGATGTGGTGCTATTCTACTACGTTCGTGTCGGTTTGAGCACCTTTAATTTATTAAATAATAATTTACTAAAAATGTGGAATTTAATAAAGAAGCTAAAAATGGTTGAAACTAAGTTAAAGCCGTGCTTGCATCTCTGTAGAAAATTGTCATTTATTATATTACTTTTTCATTATGAGTACTGATGCATCCGGTTTTTAAAATAGTTCACTACAAAGCTAATCACTTCCTCTTCTCGCACTGATTTTCAGTTGATTGAATAATTGATACAAAATGTTAATAATTTTTATTTTAACTAATGAATAATATTTATTTAAACATAGATAAATTTTGTAATTGTGGAAATCAGGATTTTAAAATATTTTACTATACGCAAATGACTTACTCTTCTGGCGATGATTTGCAATTGATTTAATATTTGATTTAAAATGCTTTTACCGTCGCGTAATCACTTTTATTTTAACTAATGAATAATGTTTATTTAAACATTGACAAATTTTGTAATTGTTGAAAATTGTAATTTTTTATATTACTTGATCATTAGAAGTATTGATGCATTAGGATTTTAAAATATTTCACTATAAGTAAATCACTATTACTTTTCTGGCGATGATTTTAATTGATTTAATATTTGATTCAAAATGCTTTTACCGTCGCTTAATTACTTTTATTTTAATTAATGTATAATGTTTATTTAAACATTTACAAATTTTGTAATTGTAGAAAATTGTCATTTTTTATATTACTTGTTCATTAAGAGCATTGATGCATCCGGTTTTAAAATATTTCACTACAAAGCCAATCACTTCCTCTTCTCGCTCTGATTTTCAATTGATTGAGTAATTGATACAAAATGTTTTTTCCGTCGCTAAATTACTTTTATTTCAACTAATGAATACTGTTTATTTAAACATTTGCCAATTTTGTAATTGTAAACACCTCTGAAAAAGTCAAATATTATATTTCATCTACTGGGGCTTTGTAAAGCGTCTTCTGGAATAATTTTATAGCAGCTTTTTGCGTTTTCCGATTGAGCGTTAAAGGGAGAAGTCAAATCGGTAAAAGTTGCATGAAAAAGTGTGGAAATTGAGGAACGCTTTGCTTTGTTCGAAACAATAAAGCTGATTTTGCCTCGAAGTCAGCCTCTTTTTCGTGGACGCGAATGTATATAATTACTTCCAACTGCAAGGATGAAATGTCAATCAAACAATTGGAACTTGACATTAATTGCTCGTTTAATTTGTCAATATTACAATTGTTCAATTATTATCTATTATCTTAGTTTAATTGAATTGTTTGTTTGACTATACAAAAATAATTTCCATGTCGAGATTTTAATTTAAAGTTGAGAGTAGTTATAATAGCAACAAAAAAATACATAACAAAAAATTCAATTTAGTTAATTCGTTTGGATAATGAGACGTTTCTTTTCAAGACTTTCTGACCCCTTAATGGCTTTTTCTTGTTCTTGCTGCAAGGAAAAAAATGTATATAATGCGTTGTCACGTGATATTCGTCCAAAAATAATTTTATGCCTATAAATTTTCCTTAATTTTCACAATTTTAAAAAGTTTAAACATTGCTAAGTGAATTATTACATAACCAAATCATCTGATTATTGAATGAATGTGGAATGATTTAGTAAAAAAAGGCGCATTTTTTTGATTATTTAATCGAATAAGTAAGTATTGTACAACTTGTTATACCATACAATATATAGTTTACTATTTATTATTATGGCTAGTTAAGATTGTTTAATTTAGTTTAGTATAGTTTAGTTGTTGACGCATTTTTCGTTTGATTACTTTATATAATAATGTTGTATAGCTGGAATGAAATACAATAATATTGGGTTCTTACTAATTATGTATATTAATCATCATGGATCAAAAGGGATATCCAAGTTCCTGGCCACCCTGGACTTTTACCATGGTAACTGAAACAGAACAATAAAATGTATTATTATTTGATCTAAATGAAGTGACATGTATATTAATATTTAATATAAATTCTTTTATCTACTGGATCGTGCAACTAAATTATAATCGTAATATTAAATTCTCAGCGTAGAGATTTTTGATGTGGGAATTTGCAATTTAACCAAAATGCTAATTACGCGGAGAGAACTTTGAATATTCCCGAAATACTTTAGATACTTTATCCAATTGACAACTGAAAGTTACAATACTGCTCGGAAATCGGTTTCGAAAGCAAATTCTAAGGTTACCCGGCACGCATTCATGCGTAAATCTATTTGCATGAAATAGCCAATTTTACGATTTGATTGATTTTTGACTGGATTAGTAAATGCTTTACTAAAAAGATCAATGTATATGTTCGGCTACGTAATCAAATTTTCATATTGCTAAAATTATATTTGATAACTTTATCATCCTCTATACTTTATTGCCGTGCGAACATAACAAAAACATCAAATTAATTTTTTACATCCTTTTTTTGCATAAAACATTTATTCCTTTTAAGCCTAGATGAAAGAAATGGAGACTTCTTTTAACCATCTATAAAAACAGTGCCTTTATAGATTTAAATATAATCGTTAATTGCTTTTCACTTATCATTTGAGTTGTTGATTTTTCTAGTAAGTTGACTTACATTGTTTAACATTTCAACGTGTTCATTTCATTTCTGACTCATTTTGTTTTAACTAAACGCAAGATGATGAGTATTTATATAAATTTTAAATGAACGTAATTGTTGCATTTAATGACAAGCAGGCTTTTGCAAAAAATATAAAAATTACTTTATCAAACATTTTACAAATGCACGTGCACACGTTTTAAACCAGCAATGCACTAAGCAAACATTACAGGTACACCTCGCATAGCGCTGATTCGATATAACGTTGTTTTATTTTGATTTTATAAATAATTGATACATATTCTACTCAATCACTAATGAAACGAAATGAATTAAAAACCTAAACCACATATTAATGAATAGCAATACCACAAATTAAACAATAACAATTAATATTTAATAGTTTATTAAGAATGAATTATCACGATAAACATTGTTATTATCTTAGCTTAATAAATGACTCTTACTATCTCTATCGCTGTGTTACACTTACAATATCATATAGAAGAGTGAATAAGTTCATGTATGCATTATTCATAAAATAAGATTTTGTAAGAGTGTACACAATATGAGAAAACGTATTTATATTTATTGTTAAATAAATTGTAAATATTACCATTCAATAAATCTTTATAAAGTATTTGTGAGCAAATTTGCTTATTGAGCGAAAAAATAAACGCCCTCCGAATTCTTCTAGATATGATGATATTCCTTATGGAATGGAAAAAATAAAATAATGATTTAAATCTAAAAATTATAGCGTTGTTTACCTATCTTAATCGTAAATTTGCATTTTTTATTATCGCTAATCAGCGGATAAAAATTATTCCTTGCCAGATAATTTATGATTTATAAAATAATTTGTTGGCTAAAAGTTTGCGCATGTAACACATTCAAATTAAATTTAAAGTCACATATTTCGAATGAAAATATTGTCAGGTCACAATGCCAGAAACCTAAATGACATAAATTTCAAACGTTTCGATAGAATATCTTGTTCAACATATTCTAGAATGCGAGGGATTCTAAATCCTTTCAATGATTTGTACGTCTGTACAAGGATATTTATCTTACAATGTCTAGATTGCAGTTTTTTATTAATTACACAAATAAAACAATTCACTTAGAATAATTGTTTTATTGATTTCGTGCCATATTTAATGTTTGTGCATAGTCAAACTTCTCTCTCTCGGTCGCGGCGAGGCGTTTTGAAAAACGTTGCAGCATCCCTTTTTTTCTTTCTTATTTCTATTTGTGTGTAAAGAAAAGAAGTTTAAGAATTTACTGGATAGTTATCGTTACGGCTGGTTTGCAAGGAAATAGCAAAAACCACTAACTAACAATATAATAAATCACAGTTTTTCATTTCCAACTAAAGTAAAAAAGGAAAATGATAATTGTGCTAATCTTGAAAAACTTGTGAAAAATTTCGTCATAATTTTTGCTTTTTAAATTTAAGACTGGAATAGTTGGAGTAGCAAATAAGTAAATACGCAAATCAAAAATAATTTTATTATCATATTATTATTTAAAAAATATAAATTGATAATTGGTTGCTCCTCTTGTATGTATTATACTATATGTTGAAATAATATTCTTTTTTGCAACTCTGTAGAAAATTGTCATTTTTTATATTACTTCTTCGTTAATAGCATTGATGCATCAGGGTTTTTAAATATTTCACTATAAGCTAATCACTTTCTTTTCTGCCTATTAATTTCAATTGATTAAATATTTGATTCAAAATGCTTTTACCGTCGCTTAATTACTTTTATTTTAACTAATAAATAATGCTTATTTAATCATTGACGAATTTTGTAATTGTAGAAAGATTCATTTTTTTTATTACTTGATCATTAAGAGCATTGATGCATCAGGGTTTTAAAATATTTCACTATAAGCAAATCACTTCCGTTTCTGTCGATGATTTTCAATTGATTTCATAATTGATACAAAATGCTTTTACCGTCGCTTAATTACTAATATTTTAACTAATGAATAACGTTTATTTAAACATTTACAAATTTTGTAATTGTGGTAACTGGAATGGTTGGAGTAGCAACTAAGTAAACACGCAAATCATGCAAAATATTTTTATTATCATATTGTTATTTACAAAAATATAAATAGAATATTATTGGCTCTTATATGTACGTATTGTACTACATGTTGAAATAATATTCTTTCTTTAAGTTTATTTTTATTTTGTTGTACTTACAAAGAGCGAAAGAAGAAGGAAAAAAACACGAGCGCTAAAGGCTTCATATAATTTATATTCTCGTACATCTTCTACTTGTAAATTTTAACGAATACAATTTTACACAGTGTACATTTCGCTAATTAAACATATTAGTTAGCTTAAAAAAGTGACTTTATTTTATTTAAAGCGATTCGCATTATGTCCCAGTTTAATTAAACGCATTAGCCGATCATAATAATTTATTATATTGTTTAGTGCAGTAATTGATGGAAGAAAAAATGAATTAAAATGATCGATTTTCATGTCACAGCCATGACTTAAAACTAAATCATTATTATTTAATTAATCATAGCGTTATAAGCTGTAGTTAATTAAACATTTCACCACCGTCAAGTTAATGAAACATTTTTTTATAACTAAATCGATGTTGTTAATTACACTTTAAGAGATAATCTAAAAATAGGCAATTGATTTTCAATTTATTTAAATTTTAAATAATAATTTTCTGTCATTTTTAACGCATTTTTTAGATAAATAGTTTGACAGGATATTTAATGCCACGGGTTGATTGATCATTATTTTATTCAAAATTTATCATCACTTATTCAAAAAAGCTTTTGTAGTTTTTTTTTGCTCTCAACTTAGATTCGAATTTTAAGATGAATATGATTTTGATAACAACTTTTGTTGAATGTAAATTCGTTTCCAAACACTGTTTATGCATTTTTATCATTTCGTTTTTGTTCCAAACACTAAATTAAACTTTTAATCCACTTTTTCCTCATTTATTTTTATCCGGCGCTAATTTTATTATAAACTTTTAACCTAGATTTAATGACTTAAAATCGTAGCTATATTTAAATAAATAAATAATGTGCATGCACTACGCAATCGTAATCGCATTTACAATCGGAATTTTTAATACTACACTAGATTATGCACAAATTTGTTTGGTTTTGCTGATTAAAACAAAAAATTATGCAAAATACATGGAATTTTTAATTAATGCGATGATAGATTATTGAATGGATGGTGGTGTTGTTTTTTGCTCAATGATAGTGAATTAAATCAAAGTAAAAATGGTTATGTAATCTGTATAGTTTACAAGCTAGATAGAAGAAGAATATAAATCAGAGAAGCAACCCTAAGACTATGCAATCGTAATCGCATTTACAATTGGAATTTTTAATTACTAGATTATGCACAAATTTATTATGTTGGTTGATTAATAAAAAAATTATGCAAAGTACATGGAATTTTTAATTAATGCGATGATAGATGATTGGATGGATGCTGGTGTTGTTTTTTTCTCAATGATAGTGAATTAAATCAAAGTAAAAGTAGTTATGTAATGTGTATGGAGTATACAAGATAGCTCTAGAAGAAGAATATGAATCAGAGAAGTAACCCTAAGACAACTTCTTTGCAGTTCAGTGAATAAAAGTAACGTGATGAAAAGTGTAGCACATGAATTTTATCAATGCGCTTTCACTTTATTCACATTTTAGGTGAATTTGCTACAAATGTTTTTTTACATCATTTGGATGATGGAATTGAGTAGTAACATTTACGACCATCCTCATATGGTTTAGTTTTTAAACGAGCTTTGTATGATATATCAAAGTGCTCTGATACGCCACTGAAATAAATTCCATTTCCTTAAACGTTTCAGAGCGCATCCAAATGTCTTGTTTACTAGTCAAATATAAACAATTAACTTTTATTCCAACATTGTGAGCACAATGCTTAATTATACAACTTGATAGATAAATAGAGTAAAAATTGTGTAAATACGTCTATACGTGTATACAATGATGCAATTTAATACAACGGAGTAATGCACTATATTGTACAACTAATACTTGTATGTTATAATATAATTCATCTATGCAATTAGCTAATTAATTATACAATAGTTTTCGATACTGTCAAATTGGTCATTGAATGGCTCTCTAATCTTCAATGAATAGGATGGGTAAATTTCAAATTATTCAAGTAGATTTAGTTTATTCTCTCTATCCTCGCATTACAACTAAATTATTAATGACAATGAAAATGTACGAATCTAAAATTCAAATATTGTCCGTTTCTTGCTGTTGTTGTTGTTGCTGCTGTTGTCGGTTTGTTTTTGTTCTTCATGTAGGTACATGTACGAGCACTATAAATATGCATTGATATAATTAACAGACATTTTATTTTCATTTCACTAATGTTTCTTTTATCGAACGTGAAAGTTCTCTTGCTGCTTTGAAGTAACCACTAAAGAGCTGTTTGCTACTACAAATTACATCTTTATTATTGCTTTATTTTACATTAATTGCAAACAAAGAGCTTAAAGTATTTATGCGATGTTTGATCTTTTTCGAAACTTGTTAATAATAAACTTATTATTTATAACTTACGCACTTACTTACTTACATTAAAAACTTTAACTAACGCCTAATAGTAAATTATCCGTGTGAGAATGAAAAATAATTATTTTGCAGTTAGCACACTTCTTAGTTAATAAAAGCAAATTACTGAAGCATTATTAAATTTATAATCAACTTTATCAAAGATTATCCAATAATTATGCTTTTGGTCTAATTTGTACGCTTGCAAATTGCCTACCTAATTCCTGAGCCTTAGGATGGGAAACTGTGAAGTGAATTTTTAATAATAATTTTCATAACAACGCTAACTTTAACACCCCCAAAATCACCACCGAATAAACTCTTTAATAGCAATAATAAAAATAATTATCTTTGTCATTACGTGTTTATTGAATAAATTTATTACAGCTTATGGAATTTTGCAAAATGTTAGCGTATTATTGATCCATTAAATGATAACTTAATAGAATTTTCATCAATAAATTCGTGATCTTATCGCTCGGAGACTTTGGTTCACATTACTTTGCTTTGCTTACCACCCAAATAAATGACGTTCGCTTAGATTAGATTTTGATTATTGTTAATTAACATTGTTCGTATTACTTATAAAATACAATATAATTTTTCTTATTACATTATTTCATTACTTACACGCTAGTATTCTAATCAAAGTCGAATTAAATTTATACGAGCAAATGTAATAATAAAACGTTCAAATTATTATTGTTATTAATACTGCTGCAAAACTTTATAATGCCTTTATAAAATGTTGTTTAATTATATTCATTTATTTGAAACTATAATTTACATTTTATTAAATTGCAAGTTTTAAATTAAAATAATGTTTTTGACATAATTCACAATGCAAATCGATGCAAATAGAAAATTGAATCTCATATTTCAACATTTTTTTAAACATTGTACGCAAATTCTCGATTATTTTAATTAATAATATGCATAAATACAAGTAGAGTATTACATTGTTTGTATGTTTATATGTTCATGCATAAATAATGAAATAATTGTTATTTTAAAACCACCTTTTATGGATTAAAAATAAATGTTATGCAAATGCATCTACGCATAATGTTGAGGGGGATGTTATTCTTTATAGCAACCATATTTCATATGTGGGAATTCTCGTCAATAATTTGAATGGCCAATTGAATTCTAGAGGGGTCGTTTGCTGATAATTAAAATTAAAAATCGATTATTTCTTAAATGAACTAGCTGGTTGCGATTTACTCACTCCCCCAATCCTCAATCACTCACTCACTCACTTCTCAGTCATTGCATTTAAATAAAAGTGTGATGAAATAGCATGATAGTTATTTTGCAATTTTAATAATATTTTTACATTCGCTCATTGAATATACATTTAGATATTTATAAATGTCACAGTTTTTAGGATTTGCAATTTTCATTTCAACATTGAACTTATCTAAATGTCTGTCTGCTTAAGACTATTCTTATTGTATGAGATATATGTATATACTTTCTTATATGTACTTACCTACAATACGAAGTATAATAATAATAATAATGTCTAACAATAATAAAATTGTGATTATACGTGTAATAAATAATATCGCAGTATATTTATAGCATTTTTTGCACTTGATTGAGTTACACAAATCGATAATAAGCTACAATATAATGTTAGCTGATTATATAAATAAACAGCATTTGTATAAATATTTATTAATAATGTTTCAATTTATTATAAAAACAACACGTACCGGCTGTAAAGTATATTTTAACAATTACGTTAAGATACAATTGAATTTTTATTACAGAAATGTAATAAAAGTAGAAATAACATAAATATTCTTTTAATAATACATAAACGTGCCTTTTAATATTGTATAAAGGTGTTGGTGTAAAAACATCCCGCAATCTAAATGTTACTTTTAATGTTGAATGTTGAATGTTGAATGTTGTATGAAGTAGTACCTTCTTCTCGTAGTTGTTTGTGCTCAATGTTGTGCTAATTCATTAAAAATTTCAAATATAATTCTGCGTTAAGAGTAAATGGGGAAAACTTTTTTATATTATATAGACTATTAAAATTTCAAGATTCAAGTTTAAAAAGTTTTAAAGATACCATCATCGCCACGTTTTGTTTTAATACGATAAATTAAAAAAAAGACGCATTATCACTTTGATATTCAAATTAATTACAATAATTGTGTTTTTCTTTGTTTTAGGTGAGTTGCTGCTGGTAAAATCTTGGAATGAGAATATGGGATGAATTCTATAGGAGTACTACTACTATATATATTTATAAATCTTTCACAAAAGACGGTAACAGAATTAATTTAACAACACAATAGTCAGTCATATATTTTTTTTGTAATATATTAAGAGGAAGAAGGCGAAGGGGTTAGGAGGTGAAAAGGATGTGGCAAGCATCCCTTGAGTCAAATGTTAAGATTACTTCAACGCGAACTTCTCATTGAAATTAAAATTTTATAAAAGTTTCTCTGTAAGGTGATTGATAGGCCAAAAACCATCACTTTGCACATAATGAAATTTATATTCCATTCCATTCAATTCTATTACAATTTATTCCTTGGCCGATTTAGTCGAAATCAATATTATCTAATAAATATTCAATTTTATGTAGCGGAATAATAATTGGTGAATGTTTTTCAATATTTATCATTTAATTGAATTGACACGTAAAACATGTGCTCAGTTGTGAATTTGGTAGCGCATCAGTGTTAATGGTTAATGAGGCAATTTCCTAAAATATTTATGTCCACCTCTGGTTTCGTTCTTGATAAATGTTCCAACTTTACTCGTTTATAAGAGTTCATGAACTTGTGTTGTTTTCAATGAGACTTGGCAGTGTTTTGTCTTTTACTCATCTGCTATTTTATTATCTCCATATTCTCTACATAATGCCACGGGAAGGGAAAGACACAGACACAGCAAAAAATCTCTTTTAATGTTCAAAGTGGAATTTTTTTAACGTTTTACTTCAATGTAAAGTTTTAGTAAACAATTTAGGAAGTTTTGGAATAATTGAAAGCCACCTGTATATGAATATTAAGTTGCTTGGAAGTTTACTAAACTTTTCAATTGAATCATAATACGGCTAATACTTCCAATTAACCTCATAGTTTAGCTTCTTCTCTTTTTTTCGGCTTTTCGGCTTGGTGCAGGGGGGAGTTTATTCAATAATCTTATAAGAAATGGATATTTCTCATTTAAAGCAAATTCCTCCTTCACAACATTATTGCAAGCGCGCGCACTGTTCTTGCTTTGCTACCACAATCAATAATTCCGTAGCAGTATTATTATATGTATACTATTATCTCGAGACTACAAAAATGTCATACATGTACATACATACACATACATTCGTATAGACTTTTTTCATTTCAACTTGTTTTGTTCACTTTTTTTTCCTCAAAACGCGCATATTTCGAAAAGTTTTCTTCTCAACTTGCAGCAGCTTAATGAATTTCTTGAACGTAAAATTCGCAATTTATATCGCATTGAATGCGGACAAAACTCTTCAACAATTAACTTTGCCAAACAATACCAAATTGTACAATAATACCCAAATCTCGTTTAATAAATTACACTCTAATAGTTCATTTGTTTATGCGCTGCAATAAAAACAAACACACAAGTATGAATAATTCATTTTTCAAACTCGCATCGTCTTTATCTAATTCAATGTATAAATACTAATCAATCATTTTTTTAAATAAAATGCTTAAGCTGCTTTAATGCGATGCCGTAATTTAAATAAATACTACCAAGTGCTTTTTTCTAATTAAAGTCGACTTTCAGTTTCCACTCATTAATGAAATGTCATTAAAAGCAGCAACTAATTAAAAAGTTTAATAAATATTTCATTTGAATAGTTTGTACCTGCGTTATTTTTTTTTCATTTATTTCATCATTGTAACATAAATAAAAATGTAATAAATAATATGTTAATTAAAAATTAAGACTGAATCACATTTTATTGACAATTTTGTTGTTTAATTGTTGGCATTTGTTGGTGATGTACAATCTACGTGTAGTATATATGATATAGTATATGATACTATACATCTAATGAAATGCACTTTCAATAAAGTTTTCCTGGAAAATTTATCATACATTTTGGTACTAAATCGAGAAAAATTGTCGCAATATTATGTTGTATCTATAAATAGTTAGTTCCAACGTTTTTTTTATTTATTTCATCATTGTGACATAAATAAAAATGTAAAAAATAATATGTTAATTAAAACTAAACCACACTTTATTGACAATTTTGTTGTTTAATTGTTGGCATTTGTTGGTGATGTACAATATACGTGTAGTATATATAATACAGTATACTATACATCTAATGAAATTAAATTCGATGCACTTTCAATAAAGTTTTACTGGAAAATTTATCATACATTTTGGTACTAAATCGAAAAAAATTGCCGCAATATCATGTTGTATCAATAAATAGTTAGTTCCAACGTTTTGTTTTTCATTTATTTCATCATTGTGACATAAATAAAAATGTAAAAAATAATATGTTAATTAAAACTAAACCACATTTTATTGACAATTTTGTTGTTTAATTGTTGGCATTTGTTGCTGATGTACAATATACGTGTGGTATTTATAATACATTATACTATACATCTAATGAAATTAAATTCGATGCACTTTCAATAAAGTTTTACTGGAAAATTTATCATACATTTTGGTACTAAATCGAAAAATATTGCCGCAATAATATGTTGTATCAATAAATAGTGTGTACCTACGTTTTTTTTCATTTATTTCATCATTGTGACATAAATAAAAATGTAAAAAATAATATGTTAATTAAAACTAAACCACATTTTATTGATAATTTTGTTGTTTAATTGTTGGCATTTGTTGGTGATGTACAATATACGTATAGTATGTATAATACAGTATACTATACATCTAATGAAATTAAATTCGATGCACTTTCAATAAAGTTTTACTGGAAAATTTATCATACATTTTGGTACTAAATCGAAATAATTGACGCAATATTATGTTGTATCAATTCGCAAAGTGCGCCAGATAAAAATTTATTACTCTTTGAAGTAACACATAAAAATATGAAAAATATATACAAAGTTTATTTCGTAATCGACGCAAATAAATCAATTTTTGGCAATAAACTTTAGAAAACAATACAAGGTTTTCATTTATCAAACATGGTATTGAAAATTTATGATTTATTATTAATTTTTATGAGCCATCTAATATGTTTTTTCTATTGTCTTCTATATATTTTTTTTATATTTAATACTGTAACTTGGAAAGAAATAAAACGTCAAATAGATTTTAGCTTTATTGTTTTTGGTTTTTTTCTCTCTCCATATATATATATATATATGTATATACAACATATATTGTTAATACGCTTTTTTACGAGGAATTGATTAGGAAAATGACTTTCATTTTATTGCGTAATTAATTAAACACAAAAGGCCGAATAATATGCATCGTTAAAAAAGAGGAGTAAAAGAAAGAAAAAAAATAATGTAAAAATAGTGTTTAATCCACCCGAAATGTTGTGAGGGTAAATCCCTATTGGAATAAATTTATTGCGTTCGAAAAAATTTCATTTTACACCCTGTAAAATATTTCAAATTTTTATTATCAACAGAATTTCAATTAATCTAGCACAATACACAAAAAAATCTATACAATTTACAAATGCAATAAGAAGCTTATAGGTTTTATTGCAGTATAAACAGGGGATTACGATTGTTGAATTGCAATAATAATTTTTTTATTGAAATTCTTGCGTGAAAAATGTAGCAGAGTGTTAAAAATGTTCATCACCAAACTTTTGTTTAGTTTCGTACTGTGCGAGGAGGAAATTAAATTTGTGTGTTGGATAAAACAAATTCTTTTTAGCAGCGAAAAAATCTTATTAAAAGTTTTCTTATTAATTAATTCGACAATTTTATTAGTTTTTAAACAAGCCACTTAACGCCACACTTAAAATTTGCTTAATTTGCATTAGGAAATTAAATTAAAAAAGTTGTTAATCAATAATCCCACTCAAATATTGATTAATTAATTTTATCACACATAAAATAAATAGTTTGATATTATATCATAATAATGGGCGAGTAATTAATAATGAAAAATGTTGCAGAGGAGGAGGAGGAGGAGGAGGAGGAGAAGAAGGAGGATGACTAATTGTGAATATTGAGATGCAAATACACTCACTCGTATTTAGCGGAAAGTTGGCTTGCAAAATTTTTGTTAATTGCAAACAATTTAGTTGGAAATGAAATTAATTACAATTTGCTATGATGAAGCAGCGGCAGAAGCAGCGTGATTTTTTCAATTAGCATAAATGTTTCTTATTTAATAAACTTTAATAAAGTTCAATATTTTATTGCTACAACGTTTAATAATTAATTTGCTCTGCATTAGCAAATATAAAATACTTGTATAATATAAAACTGTGTTTGTCTTCTCGAGCAATATTAATAGTTAATTAAAATTTGTAAGACATAATTACAACGTCAGTATTAATTAACCTACTGTATGCTTGTCTTTCATCTTCATTAATTATGTAAATTTTGCAAATAGTGGACATTTATTTGAAGGGCGGGCGGCGAATGCAGAAAATCCGCCCGTCCGTATATGATAAAAACAATAAATTTATTACTGCAGAGTTTGACGTAGTAGGATGCAACTTTTAATCAAGGATGTCATAAATTGGAAAAGTTTAAATTTTTATAGGCGCGCTCAAAGCTCATTGAAAATTTTTAATGGAAAACCTAATAAAATTGCGCACTGTTCCAACAATAACATTTTTTTGATAGAAATTTTATTCAATTTATTAAGAACAAACGTCGAACAAAAAGCGCCCATTCAACCCTTTTATGAATATTAAGCAAATTTATTTATAAACAGTTAATGACCACAATTTGATTTATGTGTGGTAGCAATTTCACAAATGTTATCTGTTTTTGTGCGAGCATTATATTCTAAAACTTTTTGCATATGCAAACCATATTTTATTCCACTAGTATTCTTACTAAATAAATTACGAACATCCTCGTACTCCATTTCACTCAATGTTTCTTTAAACGAAACGCAAAATTATTTACCATTTTACTCTAAAACATTTTTCTCATTTTAAATTTTCATACAGGCGAACGGAAAGAAGAAAAAACGCACGCCCTTTGTTTTCGAAGCAGCCATAGCAACAACGGCGTACATTGAAATGTGGAAATTTCTAAATTATTAATATTGGAAAACATTAGCTAAATCTCACGGATTTAAAAACGTTAAAGAATATGATTATTTTTATGAATTTTAATAATTACATTTTCATTGGTTTTCTTCTTGTTGCTACATTTACGTACCGATTCTAACACAAGTTTAAGATTACAAATTGATGTTGATACATTACATTAAATTACATTTTTAATTATTTTATTGAAATTAATTTTCTCTGTAAATAAATTATTTTTGCTATAAATGCATTTGCTTTTGCTCTTTTGATATTGTTTAGGTTTCACTTACTCTATGATTAATTCCTTTCCCAATAAATCTAATTAACCAATTTGAGAAGAAGTTTTACAAAAGCATATTTGACTTTTTCTCTTGTCTAGTCACTTTGTAATTAAGTAAATATTTGCAATGATCCGATTGAAGATATTTGTGGTTTATAAACAACAATACGCAATAATGCCATATTTATTGATTGTACATTCAGATTTCGCTAAAATCTGTAACATTTTTTGAACAAACACCTAATTCAATCTATTTTTATTCAACGTATTCTTACTCAAGTTTAAGATTACAAATTGATGTTGATGCATTACATTAAATTACATTTTTAATTATTTTAATTTTTATTAATATATAATGAAATTAATTTTCTCTGTAAATAAATTATTTTAGCCATAAATGCGTCTGCTTTTAGTAAAATTAATGATGTATGCGGTTGGTAATTAACAAACAGCAAAAGCAATAGTTTTAATTTTTTATCATGTAGCATTGACAGTATAAATTTCATTTAAATTAATTAAAATGGAAATTCGCGTAACTCAAATATGTAATTTAGATGTCTGTCTGTAGAATAGAATCGTGATGGTGGTGATGATTTTAAAAGTCAAACAGCATTTTCGAGTGTTTGTTTTTTAATATTAATTTGCTAATTAATTGGACAAAAAACATGTAGAGTGCTTTAATCCTTCATTAAATTAACATTACTAATAACTAGTATATGTACACTTTAATTAATCAAATGCTGGGTTAATGATTTGGAAAACTTTTAGATTGCCGGTTGTGATAATTATAAAGTATTGTGATTTTAATTAGCTTAAAGGTATTAACAATATTTATTGTTTGGGCAAATGTTTGTTACGGTTTAAATCCGTAATGTCAATAATTAATCAACATTTTAAGAGAGCAGCAGCACAGCATTTTGCTCTGGTAGAAAAAGTAATCGAACCAAAAAAAAACCACTACAAAAATGTTGCTGATTTTTTTTAAAAAAGTACATATCTGATAAAAAATATATATATAACTAGGTCAATTCCATGTGAGTAATAATTGACGTATTCAGCAAGAATGATAATCAATGAAATATTCGCTGAACTGTGTGAAAGTCATTGTTAATAGAGCTGTTGAAACTTCGGCATATATCAAAGATAGTTAGTGCATGATATGTCCACTAGGAAGGGTTGCTTATACGTTATACGTTATATATATATATACATATAAGGGGTTGTTACATAACTAACTCATTAAACTCTCAAGTGTTGGTTCAACGAAGCGGTAAAGCCGCTCACTAAACTTGTGCCATTTCACTAAAACATCAACTAGACGTTGTGTGTTCGGAAGAACGAAAACCTAAACAAGAGCATGTACTATTCATTGATACCTTTTTGCATTTAACTCTTTTATTATTTAGCTGATAACTCGTACAAACACCAATGTTTGTTAAATCTAAATTTTTAAACGATATATATGCACCAGAATACAGACAGCTTATAAAATATACATCCTCGTTTAAACTTTATAAACAAAACTGCAACTGGCGTTTGATAAATGTTTAAATCTTGTTCCACAGCAACAAATCAAAACTAAGACAGCTTAAAACTAATTATATGTGAATTAAATGTCAATATTCCTTCGCAATTTATTAGCTTTTAACAGTGTAAACAATTTACACTCGACTCACTGCGCTAATTGAATTTTCTACGGAAAATAACTGTTTTTCAATAATTGTTTAGCTAAACAACGTGCGCCACATTTTACATTAACGCCGCGCGCTAACTTACGCTGCTACAGCGCTACAATGTTACATAATTTTATCATCATCATACCAATTCGTAATTACACATAAATTTCAATTCTTAATTAAATATTTAATGCTTTTAATTCGATTCCGAATTTCTAATCCGTTTAAGATTAATTCATTTCTAACGCAATTTTTAAATTACACCACCAATGACAATCTTTCATTTAATTACATGGCATTGCATAGCAAATTAATTTAACTTTTTTTTTTCTTATTAACTCTACGATAAGATATTTTAGTTTCGATTCGTTTTGAGTCTAGTCCCCAGCGTATTTTTTTCTTATAATTGCTGTCTGTCTGTCTCTATCTCTATAAGCTATATTATGCAAGTTGCTTGTTGACACATTTTATCGCGTACTAAAAAAATACACAAATTATCTGATTCAATTAAATTAATTATATAAAATTACTTAAATGCAAATTAATTTTAGAACTTTGGAAGAGGAGAAATTGCGTTTAAATAATAAAACTATTTATTAAGCGTATAAAAAAACTCTATAAATAAAATTCCTGTATAAAACGTAAAAAGCGCTCCCGTCGAAAAAAAAAAGTTTATAGTACATCTTAGTAGGAAGAGGAGTATATCCTTAAAACAGTTTTGAAAATAAAATGATGATGCATTTAAATTATCTGTTTGCTTCTTTTATAAGGCGTTATTCACAGATTTTTTCTATATTCGTGCATGTATATAATATACATATATATTTTAGAAAAAATTTCTAGTATATGAAATAGTTTATTAAATTTTTATACTTGAAACTCAACTCAAATTTACTCTCGTGCAAAGTCATCAATTTTAGATACTCGCATTACGAAAAAGCAAACGAAATATTGGGAGGGAATTGGAAAAGAATCACTTAAACGTGCTGTCAAAATACAACTATAATTTGATACACTTCATTTAAGCATCCAACAAAAGCATATTTGACTTTTTTTCTTGTCTAGTCACTTTATAATTAGGTAATTATTTGCAACCATCGGATTGAAGATATTCATGGTTTAGAAACAACAATGTGCAACAATGCCATATTTATTTATTGATTGTTCATTCAGATTTTGATTTTTTTTTCAAATTTTTTATTTCGCTAGGGATTTTTGATCATATTTTTATTTATAATCGCAATTTTGCTACATTTACGTACCTATTCTAACTCGAATTTAAGATTACAAATTGGTGTTGAGGCATTACATTAAATTACGTTTTTAATTATTTTAATTTTTATTAATATATAATGAAATTAATTTTTGCAACAATGCCATATTTATTTATTGATTGTTCATCCAGATTTTGAAAAAAAAAAATTAAACCAAACGAAATATTGGGAGGGAATTGGAAAAGAATCACTTAAACGCGCTGTTAAAATACAACTATAATTTGATCCACTTCATTTAAGCATCCAACAATTATTGAATTATTTGTCCGCTAGTTAATTTTCCTACATGAAAACTGAGCCGCATTTACTGAATGTGTATATACATAGCACATAATCCATAGCACTCGTATCTCATTTATTACATTAACAAGTTGATTTAACTCATTACTTAATTACATGTTGATCTATGAAACTTAATCTATCGATTAAAAATGCAGTCGAGATGAATTTTTTTCGATCAAACGGCAACTGTTTATTGAATTATGCACTAATAATTTCTGATAAGATCTATACGTATATGGAAAGTTTTAGATGGCCATTTGGAAATTGGCCAATATTTAAAGCTTAATGGACAATGAAAAATAGAACTTCCAGCTTATCCTTGTTATCATCAAAATATTTTTGTCTAGACTATAAATTAATATGATTTTATCAACGATTTTACAATTACGTTTGAAAAATTCCTTTTAATCATAAATTCATTTAAATCTATTTTCACTTAAATGCATCTGGAAGCAATTAATTTAAATTTGAAACAGATTTTTTTCGGCTTTTGTTTGCGCTTTACAAAAGAATGTCTCTGCTACACAAACGATGAAGAACATTAACATTGATGCATTATTTTACAATTAAAAACTAAATTTCATTCGTTACGGAGTTTAAAAATATAAGAAAGATTATTATACATACAGTCTAGCTAGACTCGAATGGAATGGAAAAAATGTCACTTGCACGTTTTATTACAACTAATTAAGAAAAGTGGCTCATTTATAATTTAGTCGAGTGCACGTATTATTGTTTCTCAATTTTACGATTACTTGATTACTTAAACCTTAAACTTTTTTCCTGAAAATGAGCGTTTAGTAAAAACGTACAAGTGCAGTTGAATTAATGAGCTATGAAATTAAAATTTTCCGAATAACAATCTTTGGAGATTGTTTAGGTTTCACTTACTCTATGATTAATTCCTTTCCCAATAAATCTAATTAACCAACTTGAGAAGTTTTACAAAAGCATATTTGACTTTTTTCTTGTCTAGTCACTTTGTAATTAGGTAATTATTTGCAATCATCGGGTTGAAGATATTCATGGTTTATAAACAAGAATGCTCAACAATGCCACATTTATCTATTCATTGTTCATTCAGATTTTGCAAAATTTTGTTATATTTATGAAAATTCTTCAAATAAACGCCTAATTCAATCTATTTTTATTCAAATGGCTTATTTCGCCAGCGATTTTGATCAAATTTTCATTTATAATCGCAATATGGGATGGCATTGTATCAATTGCAAGAAAGAATCAGTTGAAAATTTTCCGAATAACAATCTTTGGAGATTGTTTAGGTTTCCTTACTCTATGATTAAATCTTTCCCCAATAAATCTAATTAACCAATTTGAGAAGTTTTACTAAAGCATATTTGACTTTTTTTCTTGTCTAGTCACTTTGTTATTATTTGCAATTATCCGATTGAAGACATTCATGGTTTATTAACAACAATGCGCAACAATGCCATATTTATTTATTGATTGTTCATTCAGATTTTGCTAAAATCTGTAACATTCATGTCAGTCTTCGGATAAACGCCTAATTCAATCTATTTTTATTCAAATGACTTATTTCGCCATCGGATTTGGTCAAATTTTCATTTATAATCAGAATATGGTATAGTATTGTAACAATTTCAAGAAAGAACCAGTTGAAAACTTTCCAAATAACAATCTTGGGAGATTGTTTAGGTTTCACTTACTCTACGATTAATACCATTGCCAATAAATCTAATTAGCCAACTTGAGAAGTATTACAAAAGCATATTTGACTTTTTTCTTGTCTACTCACTTTGTAATTAGGTAATTATGTACAATCATCCTATTGAAGATATTCATGGTTTATTAATAATAATGCCATATTTATTTATTGATTATTCATTCAAATTTATGCCATTCTTCAAATAAACGCTTAATTCAATCTATTTTTATTCAAATGGCTTATTTCGCATGGCGATTTTGATCAAATTTTCATTTATAATTGCAATATGGGATTTAAATGTGACAAAACTATTGTAATGCATAATAATATAAATTTTAATTAGTACGAATAATAGTTGTCATAGTGATGATAATAATGATAATAATAGAAGTAGTGGTAGTGGTATAATAATAGTAAAAATAAGTAACTCTATTTGACATTTTAAAAAATCTTTAAAGGCAATAATAGATTTTTGTGTGCGTTTTGGATTTATGTGGCGATGAACGACATGTGTGATTCAGTTATTACCATGTTTAGTAGTTGGTTCTTTTTCTTATTATGATACTCGTAACGCATTTTATTGGAGCACTAACAATACAAATAAATGTCTTGCAAGACTATAATTAAATATTATGTGAACACTTGGAGCCAGAATTTAATGCCTTTTATTCGATAACAATGGAAGATCGGCGCCTATTTGCCAAAATATTCCGTCGCATATTCAATTAATAAATAAAGCAACGATGATGACAACCCGACAAATACTTGTAGTATATTTTAAAACTTGACTATTACCGCTCACGTGTAATCCACAATTAATTAACGCTTGGAAACGTGTTGCTTCATTAAAGGTTTCACATTCTCTTTGATATCGAAATGTGATAAATGTCTATTCATCAAAGCAATTTTGTTTTGTAGCCTACTAATTATTGTTTGGAGCATTTTGCCATATCATATTTGAAATTAACTGAAACCAATATATCGCTAATAAATCAACGTGCACACAAAACGTTCCTACTCTATACTCTCATACCACACACATTTACTATTCTTTTTAATAATGCAAATTTCATTTGGAAATTATTTAAGGAATTTGTTGCTATATGAAAGCTGACCAACAAACAATTTATCATTTCAAAAAATGCTCATATTGTCATTATAAAAAATAATTTATCGCATCGTTGATTTTTAAATGAAATCAATTATGATTCAATTCAATTATTACGAATACGTATCATATAATGTACAATAAGTGCAATGTCAATTCGAACGCTATTATACAAAACTAAATCTTTGTAGGAAAAAAAATGTATGCATAAAACAGTGATATAATGTCATTAGGAGACATAATCATATAAAAACCTATAGCCGCAAACGATTACCTTAAGAGTTAAAAAGAGCTACTTCTTAACATTTCGTATATTGGGCCTAATATCAGTTTGCGTCTATGGGTTATATGATGTTATATGATTATAGTTTCTAATATATTTAAGAAGCAAATTAGTATTCTACATTATACGGAAAATATCATAAAACAACTTTTTTAACATTTGCGGTGTCGATTTCCACTTATAGTTTTCTATGTGATTATGATGCAGAACACCATTAGAGACCGTAATCACATAACAACTCATAGATGCAAATTGATATACTACATGTTAAGAAGTAACTCTCTTTAACACTTGAGATAATCGTTTGCGGCTATAAGTTCTTATGTGATTATGTTTTCTAATTAGATTATATCACTGTTTTGTGCATAAGTTTTTATTTTTATGAAGTTTTATAATAATAATAATAATAATAATAGCGTTAATTATAACAGCGTTCGAATTAAAGTTGACATTATTGCACTATATGTACTATGTACACACTTTTTAATTCCATTTATGTAATGTTATTTTTATTTACCATAATATAGTTTTATTTAAATCATTATTATTTATTTTTATCTGGAGTCAAATTTTAATGATGCTATAATAATAAGCGTACAACAACGTAACAATATAACTAAATTGATCATAAATTGCAATTATTTACATTTTACATAACTTCTTTTATCTACCGTTTAATGTTTACGATTTTTTATGCTTTATGTATGTATGTATGTATGCGGATAACTACAACCTGCAACATAGTAAACCGTCATAAAGTCGAGGTATCGCAACTAGGACATTACCTGGCTGAGGTATAAATCTAATTTGACTTCATGTAACCCTACATTATTGTTCTATATTATATAAATGATTTAATATCAATATATACATATACATATATATATATACGTGTTTTATTCATTTGCACGCAAAGTTTCAACATTCCAAAATTTCGTTTTTACGACGTATAAATTTGTTTATGGTAATTTTATATTATAGTATTATTTAAATAAAAAAATTGAATGCCTTATGAATAGAAAATGTGATGATAGACGATAAATTGGTTTTTATGTGGCGCTAAAATTAATACATCAATTTGCTTAGTATTTTATAAAAACAAAGTTGTGTCATAAATGAAAAACAACTGAGATTTTAGGATTTAAGAGAGAGAGAATAGCATAATAAAAAATTTGCATACCCTCTAATCAGTCAAATCCGTCAAAATTCAGGTAAACGCAGGTATCGCTAAAATTGCAGTTCTTGGATTATTTTCAGTTTGGTCTGCGTTCGATAGTACTTACTAGCACAATATGCGGGAGGTACAACTTAGGATCCAAGTGAATATTATTAATATGTCATCGTCACATAATATCTAATCAATATTTTATATTACTATACTAGGCAAATAATACTTAAATAAAAGTATAATATACATATAAAACGCAATATGCAATTTTATATTATAGTATTATTTAAAGAAAATGTGATGATAGACGATAAATTGGTTTTTATGTAGAGCTAAAATTAATACATCAATTTGCTTAATATTTTATAAAAACAAAGTTGTCATAAATGAAAAACAACCGAGATTTTAGGATTTAAGAGAGAGAGAATGGCATAATAGAAAAAAATATTTTATGTCAGTGTAACAACACGTATAATGAAATGAAAAATAAATATTATTTTGTATCAGACACGAAGGATTTTAACCTCATATATATTTCAAAAAAATACAAGAGGAAAAAAGCATAAGAGTATTGCATGGTAATTTTAATTAATGAAACTGAAATTGCACCCACGGGACATTTAGACAAATATTTTCCGTATGTATAATATAATTAAATAACGAATTGCAAGAAAAATAGTTGGAATAATATAACAACGGATAAAATTTATTTTAGGTGTATTATTTTATTCTTGTTTTTGTTTAATATCAAGTTTTGCGAAGAACTGAAATAGAGTTGGTCGAAACTTCTCCGAAAGAACAAAATAAAATATTGATTTCTTTTCATAAAAATGTGATCTGTAGAATACAGAATTTTATTTATTATAAAATATGCGGATTCAATTACGATATTATAAAATAAAACAGACACACACACACGCAAACACCCAAAATAAAACAAATTTGCGGTCTTAAATCATTTGTAAATAAAAAGAGTAATTACTAGAAATTAAGTAAATTGCAAGAAAAAATAATTACCCATAATAAAAATTTGGCTTAATTTTCTTTTATAATGTTATGATAATTTAAATAAAATTTGCATTTAAAATTAGCACCCGCTTGAAGTAATTCAAACAGCAATTTTTTATTAAGCACTCGCTTTACCAAAATACATAATACATAAATAATAATAAAGATAATAATATACTTGTAGGTATTTTAAGCAATTTGTTTGATACTCGTAATAAATTCTCTCATTTTGGATAAGGGATACCTGGTTTATGATGACACAATACTAGCAAAGTGCGATTTGGTCATTTGTATTTGGTATAATGTTTGCATGTTCACAATACATACTAATGACCATAAAGCGTATTAGTATTATATTGTGAGTAGGTGATATTATTTATGTTACACCTAAAAGGGTCATTAATCATAAACTAAAATATGGTATTTGCTACAAGTCTATTGACTGCATTCATCTGATTCCTATACTCTACTACAACTATACGATGTTTATGTTTATACGATATACATACACTAGACGAGTATATGTACGTACAGTAACATATACATCTATGTAATACGTACTCGTATATAGTATACTATATGTATTTGGAGCTAAGCCAATCGACAGAAAACTTAATTTAAATAACAACAAATTAAAATGATATCAATTCGCTTTTATTACTATTCGACTATCGCAACTCGCATGGCAACTTGGATTACTTATCAAGGATGTTACGCCAATTATCATTACTGATGGATTCATGCAGCTTCATGCCACAAAAAATATCTATCTAATTCAATATTAATAACAACTAAATAACATCCATCTCCATCTCCATCTTCATTTCTGTCTATGGAAATAGAAATGATGGCATACTTACATACTTATATTTATAATAATATAATATCTCATTAAAGAAACAATCATTTTACATCTTATTTTCTTTACAATTGATGCTAATTCATGTAATGCCTATTTCTAAATTACTTGTCTTTAATAAATTTAAATAACAACAAAAGCCGTATGATATATGAGCGGACCTGTGACCGCAATTTATCGCCTAAAATCATAAAAATATTTAACTATTAAAAATTAAAATCGATTTTTAGTATTTGTAAAAAAAGTGTTGGCCGACAAATTAACTGCTTTTCTTCAACAATCGTAAAAACTGTCTTAATTGAAAACAATTGTTGCGAAAGTATATCTTGAGGCTATTTCCTTACAATATTTCTAGAAGAAAATTCTAAAAATATGAAGTGCAATACATTTGCGTAGAAATAAATGTTAGATAAATATTAATGTGAAACAAATGTAAAACGTTTTTCCTTCTTGTTGTGAAGCAATATTATTGCGTCTTTGTAAAAAACATCATGAAAAAATACTCAACCATATTATAATTGAAAAGTCTTGTTGAAGCGAATGGAAATAACACTTGAATGAAATTAGAAATAGTAATTTAGAGTATAAGCGGGTAAAGATGCATTGAGATTAAAATAGTAACACACAATCGTCTGGGATTCAACTGCATTCGAAATTGATATTAAATTATAATTAGTATGACATGGATATATCGCAGATTATATAATGCATATTTGCTGTAAGCCAGAGTATGTAGATATTATAAAATACTTAACTATAGGATGGAATCTTAAAGGTGTAAAATTCGAGTAAAAAATATCGCCATTGACAAAAAGTGACACGAAGATTGATGCGGAGAAAAAAGTTTTAATTTCATACAAAATTCAAGATTAGATATAGTGATGAGTACGTGTACTATTCTACTATAGGTAAAAAAGCAGCGCGCTACTTTTATGCTCATTAAAAGCTCATAAACAAATTTTATTATATTTATTATCAAACAGAAGATGCATTATATAAATATTGTATACAGAGTAGGGAAAGGTCGGGTAAGTTGTACCACCTAATTTAAATTGTCTGTAATTTGATGAATTAAATAGCAAACACAAGTTTGTTGGTCTTATTTAAAGCTCTAGTATATTAGGCTTCTATTTACTGTAAAGAAGTGAAAAAAGTCATATGTAATTGTTTGTAATTAACAATTTTCAAAAACTTTAAATCGGTATGATTTAGGAACAATTCTTCAAGCACATCTTGACCGCTTCTAAAAGCATGGTACCTCATGATTTTGATAAAGTCGATTCACTGTAAGTCTTATGTAACATTTTTAGCGATTTGACAAAAAAAATACTACTTGCAAAGTAAAATTTGAGACAATATTTGTATCTATTTGTAAAAATCGTGACACTCATTTGAAATCTTTGATTAAAACAAGTGTTGTAAACAAACTAATCGGCATATACGGTCATCAAATTGCAGGTCACTATAGAGGATAATATTGTATTAACAATTTAGCAATAAATAGCATTTTGACAATATCTTGAATGGGGCCTTCTAAATGACCAATTCCCGATATTTATTTGACAGTTTGTATATCAAAATATCTATCATAATAAGTTTGAAATCAATTCAAAAAGTCGCCTAACAGACAAGAAGAAAAGGTGGCCTTTAAACAGCTATAAAAAGTTTTATTTATTTTTATGTTACAATAAAAATTAGACAATTTGTAGTACTATACAAGTAATTTTCTAGATATTTTTTGCAATTAATTTTTAGCGCATGCTATACGTTGAAAATTGCATGTAACATAGTAAGAATAAAAACTAAGAAAATTTATTACAAAGACTTGTATCAAAAAAAGTTGTATTTGTGTGTGTTTTCTGGTAGTGCACTGAAATTAAATATAAAATTAGTTTGAGTGCAATATTATACTTTACATCTCAGTTCAAAGAAATCAAATTAATTTTATCGGATATCGAATTATATGCGCATTTTAAATTATTTAATGCTAAACTGGCATCGGCATTTTTTTCACATTACCGCCAGGAAAAGACAGATAGATTTTAGAATGCAATAAAATTTAAAGAAATCTCTTAAAACTTCTATTGTTAACAAATTACCAGTAATAGCGCCGTGGATAAACTTGAACAGTTTCTATAAATACGAATTTTACCATATATCAAGGGTAATTTATTAATAATAGAGCGTTAAGCAGTTTGCTGCAAATTTTATTACACCCCTACATTTTTCCTTAAAGTTCATTACTCGTTCTTTTTCCACACTGTTCGTTAGTGATGAAATTAGAATTTCATGACTTCCAAATACGAAACATACATCTTGTTTAAGCAACCTTTAAAGTCAATAGCATTAGTGATAATATAAATTGTGCCGTCTATTTTTATTTTTATTTTATTTTTCTTTTTGGTCGTTAGTACAAACCAAGCGTCACATAGTTTGACCCATTTTTTAAACTGAAAATTAATCTGCCAATCATCTGACAATTTGTATTTCAATGTATTTAAACATATTTTTTAATATAATAAACGAGCAGTGATTGAAAAAAGATTAATACACAATCAATATTTATGGATATATTGTCTTTTATAGTTGTGATTAATGTATGCATAAATAATAGTATTTTACTTTTATTTATAAAATAATCTTTTTATTTTATGTGCATTTACTCGATTATTCATTTAAATGAGTTGCATTGATAAAAAACTATTATAATTGTAGCAGTAATAATAAAAATAATAATAATGATTGCGACATTTTTGTTCAATTTCATTACAATGTAAATGAAAGCGGAATTTAAAATTTGGTTGGAAAAACAATAACATGTCGTAATTACGCTAATTCAATTAAACAAATAAATTTAAATAGAAAATGTGTAAAATAGTTCTGATTTCGTTGAATATTGATGCGAATTATTTTCAATAAATTAAATATAAACAAAATCAGCGTTCGAAACGATCGATTTTATTTGCTGCAATCATTCTTTAACGACTAAATTTAATTATGACATTTCTCTGCAATTTTCAACAGTTAGAGAAATAAAATCGTAGAAGAGAAAAAAACGTTAATTTTCACCCAATTTTCGATGTTTTATTGTCGGTAAACTATTTAGTTTTGTAGTAAACAGTTTACCTTGTAAATACAAGTTCAACGCGGTGGATATTTGACAGTATTTCATTTTTTATACTAGAAATTAGTTGGTACATTTAATGTACGTGATAGGTGAAGACGATTAGAAAAGGTAGTGGTAGGATCTGTATTCAAGTTGGACGCAATAACGTTACATTGTGTAAAATAGTTCTGGTTTTGTCGAATATTGATGTGAAGTATTTTCAATAAATTAAAAATAAACAAAATCTGCGTTCGAAACGATCGATTTTATTTGCTGCAATCATTCTTTAACGACTGAATTTAATTATGACATTTCTCTGCAATTTTCAACAGTTAGAGAAATAAAATCGTGGAAGAAAAAAAACGTGAATTTTTACCCAATTCTCGATGTTTTACTGTCAGTAACCTATTTAATGTTGTAGTACACAGTTTACCTTGTGCAAGTTCAACGCGGTGGATATTTGACAGTATTTCATTTTTTTATACTAGAAATTAGTTGGTACATTTTATCTACGTGATAGGTGAAGACGATTTGGAAGGGTAGTGGTAGGATCTGGATCCAAGTTGGGTGCAATAACGTAACAATGTGTAATTTTGTCGAATATTGATGCGAATTATTTTCAATAAATCAAATATAAACAAAATCAGCGTTCGAAACGATCAATTTTATTTGCTGCAATCATTCTTTAACGACTGAATTTAATTATGACATTTCTCTGCAATTTTCAACAGTTAGAGAAATAAAATCGTGGAAGAAAAAATCGTGAATTTTCACCCAATTCTCGATGTTTTGCTCTCAGTAAACTATTTAATTTTGTAGTAAACAGTTTACCGGTGGATATTTGAAAGTATTTCATTTTTTTATACTAGAAATTAGTTGTTACATTTAATCTACGTGATAGGTGAAGACGATTAGAAAAGGTAATGGTAGGATCTGGATCGCAAGTTGGGCGTAATAACGTTACAATGTGTATTGTTATTATTAATATTGCAATTATCCGGTAAATTTTTAATAACGTGATAGTGACAGCCTCACCGCTCGACATTTAAAGGCTTCTGCTAGTAGATGAAAGTATCCAACATTCTCCAGCATTTCATTTGCAATTTAGTATAAATTGTAAGAGAGGTCGTGACTATATGACATTTTGGTGAAGGCTATCTAATATGTTAGTAGAGCATTCTTTGTTCAATATAATGCGATGACATATGAAATTATTTCCACAATAATTGCGATAAGCTATATTACATTGTTGTTGAAAATTATATTGTATCGTACAATATAAGGCACACCAATGCATGTACGGCTACATGATCGGCTCATTTCTTAATTCGATCATGCCTTCATAAAACTTTCAGAATTATTAACACTTTCTTCGGTGTTTTTATTAACAAGTTTCATTAATATTTAATTATCCGTGGATATAAATTTTAATTAATTAAATTTTACAATCGATGAGCGTTTCTTTGTTGGAAAAAGGTGGTACAGAAACATATTTGAAATATTAAAATTAAATAATAAAATAAATAGGTACGTTCATTATTGTGTAGTTGTTTGAGTAATAATAAACTGCATACCCATTCTTTCATTGCAAAATATAGAAAAAAAAAACATTTATGTTATTGAAATTTACAACAAAGTGTGTTTTAGAAATGTAAATGTACAATATATGCACACACATATATACATATATTTTTAGCGGTTTTTTTTAATAAATACATTTGTTTCTGCATGTTTGTATAACATTAAAGGGGTTTTACATTCATTGGGCGAAATTAAAAATGCCTACAGTTAATGCAAATAAGTAAAAAACGTTTTTATTTATTGAATAACCTTTTCATTTATTATTATTAATAATTTGTTTCTTAATTCATGCAATTTGCTCTCCCGTCATATTTCCGTGCAAGACAATGAAGTGAATGTTCATATATTGTTGTTACCTTTACATTTAATGCTTAAAGTAGATATATAATATATAAATCGTAAATTTATGGATTATGAATGAAGACAACAATGAAAAAGGCGTGTAAAAAATTGCGCGCCCAAAGAATTTATCAATTTCTGATCAATGATTGAATTGAAACTTGTTGTTAACTGTTGGATTCTAAAGGCATATTATTGAAGATGGGATTTGTGTTGTGCATTTCTTGGAAATAAATAAGTTATATTAAGTTTAACGGTTTAAGCGCAATCCAATAATTTGATTTAACTGTGAGACAGCGTCGAGTCGTAAATTTATGGAATATGAGTGAGGAGAAAAACGCAAAATCGAGCTATTTTTGGCAAGATTCATGCACGTACTTGAAATATCCGAGATTGTATCGGAAATATGCGTTTTTAAGGTTCCTGATAGAAAAACCATACACATATATTGTAGAAAAACGTACAGACAATAGAATACATATCATAGAACGATTTTACTATCTCGAAATCGAGATTACTTCGTCTCTTATTTACAAACGTATTCTAATTAGAAAATTAATACCTTATAGCTTGTTCAAAATCATGAAAGTATGACTTAGGCACAGGTACGACTTACCCGACTTTCCCCTACATACATTTTAAGGTTCCTTATAGAAAAATCATACACATATTGTATATTGTAAAAAAACTTACATACAATAGAATACATATCATATAACGATTTTGCTATCTGTAAATTAAGATTTCTTTGTCTCATATTTACAAGTGTATTCTATTAGAAAATTTATACCTTATAGCTTCTTCAAAATCACGAAGGTATGACTTAGGCACAGGTACGACTTACCCGACTTTTCCCTACATATATTTTAAGGTTCTTTATAGAAAAACAATACACATATATTGTAAAAAAAACTTACATACAATAGAATACATATCATATAACGATTTTGCTATTTCTAAATTAAGATTTCTTTGTCTTATATTTACAAGTGTATTCTAATTAGAAAATTTATACTTTATAGCTTCTTCAAAATCACGAAGGTATGACTTACCCGACATTCCCTTACATATATTTTAAGGTTCCTGATAGAAAAACCATACACATATATTGTAGAAAAACGTACAGACAATAGAATACATATCATGGAATGATTTTACTATCTCGAAATCTAGATTACCTCGTCTCATATTTACGCGCGTATTCTAATTAGAAAATGTTATTATTTGTGTTATGACAAATTGCGTTTTTACAAGTACATACAAGTATAGTCTGGAATTTAACGCTGACAAGCAGACGTAATTAAAAATTGTTTGTCAAAATGTATTTTAAATTAGTATACTTATTTGTTACCATTATTAAAATTTTCTAGTGTGGCACAACAAAGAATGAAATAGTTATAATTAATTTAATCGCGTTAAACAAAGAATGCTACTGTTGTGCTATTAATTGCTGTAATTTTTAACGTAAAAAAATAGTAGCTTATTAATAAAATGTAAGATTGGGGTCTGCTCAAACGCCCTTGGTAAACTAAACCAGCGTTTCTCAACTAACTACCAAACCACAAATTTTAAACTTATTTTATTGCTACCACATAAAGTAATCAATAAAAAATGTATTCAACGGCGGCTCTTTTTATGGTAAAATATTAAAAATTATTAGGTAGACGTATGTTGAAATTATTGGTTGCTTTACGAAGCTTAAATTACGAAAAACATTCTCAAATGAATTCAATTATTTAGAGATGGTGAAACAAAGGATAACAATATGAAGCTACATATGCAGCTGTACATAGCAATTTTCCTTGCTGCTAGAGGAAAATTGTGTTCGATGAAATTAATTTTAATTTTAAACAAAAACTAATAAAAAAAACCATATTGCAGGTTGAGAAACGCTGTTCTCTACGTTATTATTAATAACATACATGGCACATTTTATGCATAAGTTATTATAATTACTTTATTACGATCATGTATTATTAATTAAAGTAATATAATTAGTAATTTTTATTTTTCTGAATAAATACAAATTGAAATAGGAATATGAAAGCGCATTGTTGGAGGAAAAAATACAAACAACGGCCGGAGAGAGAGAAACGTTTCGATTATATAAAACAAAGCGCACACGCTGCAATGTATTTCATTTTGTACTCGATAATGTTTTAACAAATCAGAATTTATATTTATATCCGCTGAAAAATGAAAATATTGCCTAAAGTTTTGTAATTTAAACACCATCAAACCCCTATGGATAACATAACTTTTTCGAGCGTGAAAGATGTGAAATAGCACCTCGAAAAAAACACGCGCTTGTATTTTTCATTGCTGATAAATACGAAACATTCTTTTATCGTCACTCCCAGTTTGTAAAACATCACTGGTTCTCTTTTGTTGTTTTTTTTTAATTAATTCAAACAATTGCATATTTTATTTATCATTTTTATAAAGGTAATTAAACATTAACATGCATCGATCTTTAATAATAAATCATCATCATCGCTTTTCCTACGCGCACAATTTTTTATTTTAATAAAGTGATTTGTTTAAAAAAATATCTATGGAAATACGTAAAACTTGAATTTTTTTTTAAAACAAATACAAATTATTTATCAAAAAAACTACGTTGTTGGCGTTAGTTTATAACGCAAAAACAATTTAATGAAAAAACATTTAACCAAAATTTGTTCTCATTCGTAAATACATTTTAAAGAAACTTAACTAAACAAAGCGTAAAACTTTAAATTTATTTACAATTTACAATTTTTATAAAGGTAATTAAACATTTACATAAATCGATCTTTAATAATTTTCCAACGCGCACATTATTCATTTCACAATGCTGCTGAAAATATTCTTGTAATTACGGTTTTATTATAGTTGTTGTAAAATTTTAATAAAGTGATTTGTTTGCTAAACTTCTTTCATTTCTTCTCTCGTAAAATTAAAATTCATAAATAAAATTTTAAATTTTTTATAGCTGGCGTCTGACAGTTTGTTATTTATTTATTAATTTCGACTTTGCAAGCGTTTGCAATTAGTCAATTTACAAGAAATAATGAACAAGCGTAGTATGGATGTATGTACAAATACACACATGCTAGTGTAACTAGTTAGTTTATTAGTTTAATGGTTTCATTTTTTGTATAATATTTAGATTGCATTAAATGCATTAATAACAACATATTTTTTTAACTAATAATTTACACGCTTGTTTTAATCGTTGATAATTTGCTACGAGGTGTATAGTAAAAAGGGAATCGTAGCGTTAATAATTATGCATTCTAGCATTAGATAGAAAGATTATACATATAAATAGTAAATATATATAAATACGTAGTATATAGTGAATTTTTAAACGAACCTACTACATACATTGAGATAATATCCAAATTTATTGATATTGATAGAATATTAATCCATAAAATTATTGTTATGGAAAATGTATTTCATAATGTAGATTAAAATAAACATTATTACTGTTGTTTGTGAACTAATTTCACGATATCTAAATCGCAATTGCTCGATTCGAGTAAAAGTAAAAGAGAAGGAGAGATAATCAAAATTGGAATAAATATTCTAAAATATGTAGAAGCAAGCCACTCTATAAATTTACAAACAAGCCCTGTTGAAATAATAGTTTTAGTTTAGAACATTTAGGAAATTATAACCTAAATATTTAATAGCCCAAGTCTGCGTGATTTATTTTGCTAAAATTTAAGATATTATGATGATAGTTTTGACATTTTATCATTCTGCGGAATAACTTGTTGCTTCAGCTTACAACAAATCAAATTCTATTCTATTATAACATATATTCAATTATCGCATGATTTTTATCTCTTTAAAATATTGCAATTATATTGTTATTGCGAAAATAATGGATGGAATTTATATTTTTCTGCCTTTTCTCTCCCATTTAAAATAATGTTATGTTTTTAGGACTTCGAATGGTCATTTTTATAGCAATATGTTCCAACATTTAACCAAAATTTGTTCTTGTTATTCATAAATATTTAGCAAAAAATATATTTTAATTAAACCTTGAAAATTGTTTATATATTATAAAAAAAGATATATTTTCTTTAATTTAAAATATTTTTATTAGTTTCATTATTAAACAATTGTCTATGGAAATACGTAATACTTGAAAAAAATATTTTATAGCAAATACAAGTTATTTATTTAAAAAAACTACGTTGTTAGCGTTAGTTTATAACGCAAAAATAATTTGATGAAAAAACATTTAACCAAAATTGTTTAGAAAAAAATACAATTTAATGAAACCTTGAATTAAATGTTTTTAAAGAAACTTAACTAAATAATGCGTAAAACTTTATATAAAAAAGATATATTCTCTTTCATTTAAAATGTTTTGTATTAAAAAAAGTGTCTATGAAAATACGTAATACTTCAAAATTCTCTTTATAACAAATACAAGTTATTTATTTAAAAAACTACGTTGTTAGAGTTAGTTCATAACGCAAAAACAATTTAATGAAAAAACGTAAAATTGTAAATAAAAATCGATAACAATATAAATTTTAATCATTGCTTATAAGAAATTTTTTATTACCGCGCGCGTGCCTGTTAAATTTTCTATATTTTAGTATAGAATATTTATTGCAGCAAATTATTGATTAGAAATACATTTTATCCGAAACAGTTTTATTAAGCATAACTTTAATAACCGTTGTGGGTTAATAAAGGAAGAAAATTTATAAAATTTTAATAACACCTCTGTATGTGGTAAATTTTCAGCGTATAATTAAGTAATAAATATTTACGCTAAATTCATTAAACGTCGGATGGAAATTTTAATCTCAATGCAGAATAATAATTGATTATATTGTAATTAAAACTGCGACTTTATTTAATATTGAAACCATATTGAAAATTTAACGATGTTGATGGAACAAATCGAATAGAATAGAAATTTGCTCTATGTTACAACACTATACGAAATTAATGCAATGCCAAATCTAATATTTGTTTTCTATGTGCGAAGTTATGACAGGAATGTTCTATGACTAAAAGGTTCATATAATTGTTTCAACTTTCTTTGAAGTATTTCTCTCTTAAAATTGCGTTACTGTAATTAAGCAATTAAATTTTTTCAGTCGCTGTAGATTTATTGAGTTGAAACCAAGCCGTATAAACTTCATTTACTTTATTTTTTCACTCTGTGTGAGTGTGTGTGTGTGTGTGTGTGTGTTAAAATGTGTGTTGGGGTTTAGTTTAGTTAGTAAAAGAAGAAAAAAAAAGTGTAGGAAGGTGGATACATCGTACATTTACGTACACACGAGTATGTGCGTGCTGTTATTTTCTCTCCTATAATGTTTTGTCACGTCACGCATCTCACGCAAATTCTATAATATGCATGTTTAGCTATGTATAAACTTTTTATTACTTCACTCAATCCATTTTCTCATTTATAGCGCCCGCAATGATTCGATACAAATCACTATTTATCATTAATTGTTTCATATGCATGAATATATTGTGCCAATTATTTTTCAATTAGCTTATAACAGTAATATCCAATTAATTATTTAAATCAATATTGTATGAATTTTAATTAAACTAACTAATGAACTTTTATTCAAACTTTTCGTATACGATACAAAATAATTAGAATTGGTTTGCGATAATTAGCGAATGAATTCATCAGTAACGTTTCATTATTAAAACTTATTGATTTTGTTTCGTGCGTTGACAACACAATTTTTTTTGTTAATTCATTCCTTTGTCGCACAATCAATGCCCCTTCGTTAATAAAAACACCAAACAAAAGATTTTGATCCCATATTGATTTATCAATAAACTATTAATGTTTATATATAATATGTTGCTTTAAAACGCTTTAAATAGACGTTCAATGGTTATATTTACTGTAATTATTAAATTTTCTCTTTCATTTTAAATATTTTTAAGATTTCCATTATGATTTTGTATTAAAAAATTGTCTATGTAAATACGTAATTTATTTTTCTTTACGACAAATAGAAGTTATTTATTAAAAAACTACGGTGCTAGCGTTAGTTCGTAACGCAAAAACAATTCAATGAAAAAAGCATTTAACCAAAATTTGTTCTTATTCGTAAATGTTTAAGAAAAAATACACTTTAATGAAACTTGAATTAAATGTTTTTAAAGAAACTTAACTAAATAAAGCGTAAAATTGTGAATTGTTTATGAAAGTTTGTATAAAGAAGATATATTCTCTTTCATTTAAAATATTCTTAAGATTTCCGTTATTAAAAAATTGTCTATGGAAATACAAAATACTTGAAATTTTTCTTTATAACAAATACAAGTTATTTATTAAAAAAAAATACTTTGTTAACATTAATTCATAACGCAAAAACAATTTAATCAATGCCTGTTCGTTAAAAAAACACGAAACAAAAGATTTTGATCCCATATTGATTTATCAATAAACTATTAATGTTTATATATGTTGGTTTAAAACGCTTTAAATAGACGTTCAATAGGTATATTTACTGTAATTATTCGACCGATTTTAATGCGACGTACGAAATTAATATTTTAATACCGTTTCGCACAATAGGTAAACCATATTTAAGCGTATATTCAATGTGGAAAACATTTTTATCCTAAATTGTCATCGCATCCATTTCTAGAAATGCAATTTTAATTTCACTAATTATTAACTGTCTGCACAGCTAGCAATTATATTATTTACACATATTTAACCATATATAAATAGATTTTTATGCGAATTTCTAGTTGCACGAATTGCCATATCAAAAATATTATTTATACACGATTTTTAGTCACCGAATTTAATAAATTAAATGATTGGCTGTGCATATACAATTATTTTTAAATGTCTTCTACTAAGCTAGTCATTGTTTTTATGCGCTGCTATTTTTATACGATATTTACACGAATTTATCGTTGCACGAATTTCGGTACACTTATCAAAAATATTATTCACACGATTTTTATACGGTTTCATGCACGTTGACGAAAGTCTTTGGTAATTGCAGACAAATACATTTGGTTTATGTGTTTCTTTTATCGTAAATCGAATAGACGTAATATGAACCCAATTAAAATGCGAGGTAATGAGAAAGGTTATCGAAAAGTGGAAAATTACCAAATAATATGTTATAAATTTAATTTTTAGACTGTTTTGCGGTAAAGTGAAATGTTATTATTTTTAAACGTTACGAAATTTCAAAGTTTCCAGTCTGTTTAAGCGAAAAAAAAAGTAACAAGCGTTAATAGTTTAGATGTTTTCTTCGAGAATTTTGGAATATAATGTAATGTAGAAGGCCGCATTATTAAACAGAAAAATCCATTTGGTATAGAAAACATCATGAAATTGCATGACGAAACGCGGCGTTATTGTGAATCGGCGTAAATTGAACCAGTGTAAATCGAGGGCCACCTGTAATGCATCTGTAATTTCTAAAATTTCCAACTTACTTAATTAAAATGAGAGATAATGAGAGAGCTTATAGAAAAGTGGAAAATTACCAAATAATTATAATACGAATCACATACCTATGTTATAAATTTAATTTGTATAATGTTTTGCGGTAAAGTGAAATGTGATTATTTTTAAATGTTACGAAATTTCCAATCTATTTAAGAGAAAATAAAAGTAATAAGCGTTAATAGTTTAAATATTTTATTCTAGAATTTTGGAATATAATCTAATAGAGGAGTCCGCATTATTAAACAGAAAAATCTATTTGGTATAGAAAAAATCATGAAATTGCATGACGAAACGCGGCGTTATTGTGAATCGGCGTAAATTGAACCGGTGTAAATCGAGGGCCACCTGTACTGCATCTTTAATTTCTAAAATTTCCAACTATGTTACTTAATTCAGCGCACATAAAAATCACTTCTTGGTAATTTTAAAATATCTATAGAATTAGTAATAGGCGTTGAATGATGTTTTAGGAGCATATCAATGCTTTAAAACGTGATTGAAGCCTATTCAAAAATTATCATTTTTAGCCTCATTGTATGTGAATGCATATCCAGTAGATACGTCATTTTTTTTTCGCTTAAAAATGCAGTCTGCGTCAAGAACTAACAATAAATTATGAGTATTCGATTGCAAAAATTCTAAATGTTTTTCAGGTATAATAAATATTGCAAATTCGAACAAGAAAAGTAGTGCTTGCAAATAATTATTTATCTGAAAATTGTATACATTACATTTCAAGTATCGCTTATTAAAAATGTCAGCAAGTAGCAATTAGGGATATAGAAATAATGGTAAAATAATTGATATTTGTGCAACTTGATTAATATCTGCTTGCAACCGGAATTTTAAACTTTTTTCTCTCTGCAATATAATATGTATACGTATAGTACGTGTAGTATCATTTACTAACAAAAAAAATAAACTTCTAAACTAACTGCAAACTTTATCTCATTAAATATTTTCGATTGTCTTTCAACTTGTTTTATAGACTTTTAGGCTCAAATTCTTAGCGATTTAAACGTTCTTCATAAATAATTTTGCCGTTGTTAAGTTAACAAATAAAGTGAACCAAAACGTTTAATTTATTTGGAGAGCAAACAATAATTTAATGCAAGTAATAATTTTAATTGGCAAAAATAATTAAATTATCATCTGCATTGTTGTTGTTAAGTCAACAATAAACGTTAAATATTGACAAATGCGATTTAGGTACGTTCAAATCTTCTCCAAGAGTAGCGATTATGTAAAACGTGTGTTATGTATTAACACTATACACATATATATATATATAGTATAATATAGATATAGAAGTGAATCATTGAATATAATATTGATATATTCCATTTTATCAGCTTATTTAACGCAATTGTGTAATAGACCTCAAATAAAAACAAAAAAGTTTGATTAATTCAATTTGTACTTGGGTGGGGTTTTGATTCATTTCTTTTCTTACTTTTCGAAAAGTTTTTAATACTTTATACTGATAATAAAAAAAATATGCTATTTATATAAGAATAAAACTTTTTATAACGCTTGAGGCGTTTTAATCTCTGAACAATTTATCGCTTTTAAATTTTCTAATAGGAATTATTAGAAATTCAAATTTATTTGACATTATGGGGTGGCGAAACGTAAAAAGACTTTTATTTTATTTCATTCTCTTCTATGCGTGTGTGTGCAACATGATTTGAAAACTTTAAATCTGGAAAAAAAAGTTTTCATTTAAAGAACCCAAACTTTTAGACACTATAATTAGGAAGTTATAATTAGTTTGTAATTACAAATTTGCAAAATATGTACATTTCCGTCCACGTAAAACTGCTCTTTAGTAAATAATAATCTCTTCACTCACATTAGACTGCACACGATAGAATAACAATTACATTAAAAATTATAAAACTTTTATTCGTGCAATATTTTAGTATATCTAACCAAAAAGAAAATAAAGTTAATTATATTAATTGCATTCACTTGGTGAACCATTGTTGAGTGTAATTTATAATTAAATAAAATACCCGTGGAAGATTCACAAATAAAAATTAGTGTGTAGTTTATATATTTCGACTATTATGTCATCTTCAGCCCTACGACTGATTAAACATAAAAAAGAAACAAATAATAAATAAACAAACCCATAGAAACAAAAAGGAATACATTATAAAAGAATATCTAAAAATTTGAAATTGTTTAAGTCCAAATGTTCATTCATCACTGGAATTTTGTTCAATAATGCGCTTCTAAATTCATAAGCTTCTAAAATGTATTTAAATTGCTGAAAATTGTATCATATGCAGTTGTATTATATGATTTGTAGGTTTTCACCCAAAATAGTAAATAAAGTACTAATCATATTAATTTGTGAAATTAATTAATTAATTATTTTGTAATTATAAATTTGCAAAATATGTACATTTCCGTTCACGTAAAACTGCTCTTTAATAAATAATAATCTCTTTACTCACATTAGACTGCAGACGATATAATAACATTATAAAACTGTTACTAGTTCAATATTTTAATACGTATATATCTAATCAAAAAGATTAATTTTTAAAATTGCTGAAAACATAACATATGTATTTTTATTGCATAATCTGAAGCCCCAAATTCACTTATAATAGAAAATAAAGTACTAATCATATTAGTTTGTGAAATTAATTACTTTATTAGCTTGTAATTACGAATTTGCAAAATATGTACATTCCCGTTTACGCAAAACTGCTCTTTAGTAAATAATAATCTCTTCACTCACATTAGACTGCACACCATAGAATAACATTTACATTAAAAATGATCAAACTTTTGTTGGTACAATATTTTAGTATATCTAACCAAAAATAATAACGTTAAAAATTGCTGACAATTATAACATATGTAGTTATATTACATAACCAAAAATAGAAAATAAACTGCTAATCATATCAATTTGTGAAATTAATATGATGTTTTGGGGAAGTTATAGTTATTCATTTGGTTTCATTTCACTTTTGTTTTATTTCCACGACTAAAGTTTTGAACTATTTTTAAACTCGCAATAAGATTTTTAATAAATAAATGTTAGGGGTACTTGTACGAAAATAGAAACAACAATGCAAAGTCTTAAAAACGCATTTTTCATTTTCATTTTCTATAAATTCATAAAAATTCGTTAAAAAAACTTACCTTGTAGAAAGAATTTGTAATCTGAATCAGAAATTTATTAGATAAGCAAAGAAAGTAGTAAAATAAGTTGATATCTTCTTACTATACATAATAAATATTGTTTTTTTTTATTTTAGATATTTGAAGACTACTATCATTTTTCACATAGAGGAATTATGAAGCGGTCTACAAACCCGCATCCAGGTAAACTTGTACGACTCGCAGCAGACACCCGCATAAAGTGGTCTCAACAACAGCAAGTTAAAAGAAGAGTTAAAAGGGATTTTAAGTTACAAGATTCGGATCCGAGGTGGCCGGCTATGTGGTATTTAGTAAGTTTTCTTTAATTCCGCTATTTACGCACGATATACAAAAACTTTTCCTTCAAATATTACAGAATCGAGGCAATGGATTAGACATGAATGTTATTCCAGCCTGGTTGGAAGGTGTAACTGGAAAAGGAGCCGTTGTTACCATTCTCGACGACGGATTAGAGAAAGATCATCCCGATTTAATACAGAATTATGTAAGTGGCGTGCAAACAACATAAAAAAAGAAACGCACCCGGTTTCTAACAATCGAATTTATTTTCAGGATCCCTTAGCGTCGTACGATGTAAACAACCAGGATTCAGATCCGAGTCCGCGTTACGATATCCTGGATTCAAATAGGCATGGCACACGTTGCGCTGGCGAGGTAGCAGCAACTAGTAACAATTCCGTTTGTGCACTGGGAGTCGCACATGGTGCACAAGTGGGTGGTGTGAGAATGCTCGATGGGGATGTAACTGATGCTGTCGAGGCCAGATCGTTAAGTTTAAATCCTCAACACATAGATATTTATAGTGCATCGTGGGGCCCCGACGACGACGGTAAAACCGTTGACGGGCCCGGCGAATTAGCAACGAGAGCGTTCATCGAAGGCGTTACTAAAGTAATTATTACACCTCAATAAATTAACTTGTATTCTATATTGTATATTATATATTATATAGGGTCGTAACGGAAAAGGTTCAATTTTTGTGTGGGCATCAGGGAATGGCGGAAAAGATCATGACAATTGCAATTGCGACGGATATACAAACTCTATTTATAGTCTATCGATATCTAGCGCAACAGAAAAGGGTCATGTGCCGTGGTATAGCGAAGCATGCAGCTCAACATTGGCATCAACTTACAGCAGCGGTGCCGTTGGTGAAAGACAAGTGGTAACAACCGATTTGCACCATTCTTGTACGAGTAGCCACACTGGTACGAGTGCATCCGCTCCTTTAGCGGCTGGAATTTGCGCGCTTGCTTTGGAAGCGAATCCGAACCTAACATGGAGAGATATGCAGCATATCGTAGTGCGAACGGCAAGACCACAACGGCTTGTCGCTCCCGACTGGCAAACGAACGGCGTCGGCCGTAACGTTTCTCACAGCTTCGGCTATGGGCTTATGGATGCACACGCCATGGTACAGCTTGCGCGCCGATGGATCACTGTACCCGAACAGCACAAATGCGAAATCACTGCCCCACACGTTGAAAGGTATTACTCTAAATGAGCTAATTAAAATAAATTCATTAAAATGTCGTTTGTTTTTAGAACAATACCTGCCAAAAGTGTAGTAGTTTTACAACTTCAAGTCACCGAATGCGAAGGTGTAAATGTTTTAGAGCACGTGCAAGCAAAATTAACAATTTTCTCGCACAAACGTGGTGATTTAAATATTCAATTAACATCGCCAGCGGGAACTCGAGTCACTCTTTTAGCGCGCAGGTTTGTTTGATAATGTCTTTTCACCATTTCAAAATGTCCATTTTGAAAGAGAAGAGAACGTATTTGGAGTAATTATTCTAATATTGTTGTAGGATTCACGACGAAACACGTGCCGGTTTCAATCATTGGCCATTTATGTCCGTCCATTCATGGGGTGAATCGCCACTCGGTACATGGCAGTTGGAGATTCACAACGACGGCCGATTTTTAGGTAAAAGCAATTTTGAACACATAATTGATGGTTATTTAATTTATATCTAGGATTCTAATCCTACTCATATAGGCTCTATCAATTAACAATACTAATTCAATTTCAGGCCGTGCGACGCTACAAAATTGGTCACTAGTTTTATACGGAACTAAACAAATGAATCCTAACGATATAGATCCTACTAAAACAAACAAAATTAAACAAAATTCGGCTAACAAAAAGAAAAACAAAAAACAAAAAATGAAAGTCAATCAAAAATTATCCACTGTTCCGTACAAATTCCAAAATTACGCAAACAAGTCGAAATTTAAAACACATAACAATAATAATAATAATAATCTAACGCTAGCGAAACATTTCCTTCCGATTAGCGTGAAAAAAAATAAAAAGTTGACGAAAACGCAACAGGACTTTTCCTCCTTTTTCTATGCCGTCAATAACTCGAACAAATTTAACAAATTCGTTAAAAACATAACGATCACTTATCCAATTATGATTCCTGCAAGGGAATTTGAAAAAGCACGCGGTGAATTTCGCAAAATCCAGAAACAAAAGGAGAAAAGTCGTGATCTAAATTCGAATCGTAGTTCAAAAATTTTCTCGCCACGGCCAAGTACTCTCGCTCCTGGCGAATATCTTATTACTAGTCCGATGGATAAAACGACGGGTAATTACCTCCTACTACTGCATGGTTGTGTGTTGATTTTATTTATTTACCCACTACATTTTTCGTATTCTTATATTATATTATATTATAAGTACATATTATATTATTATATTATATAGTCTAGCACAGCTTGATTTATTTCTCGTAGTTATATTGCGATATATTTTATGCAAGTGTATTATATATATATATATAGATAATTAATTATTAATCATTTGATAACACATATTTACACACGTAGGTGGTGGCGCATGATGCCAGAGTGTACTTTATGAGTTTTTGTATGTTTTAGCGAACATTACCGCGTGGGACTTGGTGCTCTACGGGACCACCGTGCCCCCAACCATTCATCCACATCCAACAAATGTTGAAGAGGTGGAGACGAACGCAATTGACACAGACGCACCTCGGCTGTGGAAATCGGACTCTGAAGTATGTATCATTCTGTACATATATTGATTTATTCAGGGAATGAACAAAATAATCAAAACACCTTGCCATCATAATCTTTGAACATGTTACAAAAGTCCAGATTTGTGTAGCTCTCTAAACGAACAGTTTTTATGAAAAACTAGGTTCTGTAGGTGTTCATTGAGCTTTGCAATGATTTTAGGAGCCGTGGGCTTGCAATCCTCTCTAATAGTTCAGTTTAGAGTCGGACGATCTCTCTCAGACAACTTTGATATTTGGCCAAACCTGTGCTTTGATGAGGTTTATCCTTGTCTTTCAAAAGGAGTCAGAACCTTTAAAACGCCAAGCATTTCGACAGTTTCTGTTGCACTTGCGCATGCTATAGACTTTGAAAGTCCAAGAGGTCTGACATTTTTATATGTAGTGCGTTTGGTAAATACATCAAGAGCATCTAAATATTTTTCACTCTATTTCAGATAACTTTACGTATTACGAACGCCTACGTCGATGAAACTTTATAAATATAATTTACCTTTTATAATTAATATAACTCTCTATTTTGTTAATTAAGCAAGAGTTATTTTAATACAAAATCCATTTTATTAATAAATTATAGAACGTTCTTAATTGTTCGTATACATCTAAAGTTATCTGCAATCATGTGACAAAAAATCTAGATGCTCTAAATCTGTTTATTGTTTTCAAATTAAACAGAACATTTTAAATAAAAATATCAAATAAGAAAGATTATAAACTAAAAAAAAAGCATTAAAATACATGTCATATGTTCAATGATTATGGTTAGGTATTACATTATTTTGTCCAACTCTTGAATAATCGAATATTTGCTAATTAATCCTCCATATATAATAATATGGAAGATGAAAATGTGATAGAAAATGCATTAAATCAATGAATTTTTTAGATACGAAAGGATACATCAACCGTCGAGGAAAACATACCCGAATTTACATCAAACGGTTGTAAAACATCTAAAGGAAATGTTTGCATAGGTTTGTTAATTGCCATAATTATCTACTACTCCTACTACAACAATCTTCAAGTTGCTATTTCACTTTTACTAACCCTTCCTTTTCATTTTTCTATAATTATTAGAAAAGTTAACAACACGAATTATTTCTTTACACTTAAGCATCGTTTATCAAAATGTACGGCGTACGTAAATAAATATTATTATTCTGACAACAATAACCAATTAATAGAGGAATATTTACGTAGTCAACAACGAGATTCAGCAACTAATACTAAGAATTATTCACTAGTTTATAAAAAATGTAAATTAAGCGAGTATTATCGATCGGCTATACATAATTGTGATATATCTAGACAAGCATTGATCGTTCAAAAAAAGAAACCCCAAATCTTACAATTAATTAATCTTTAGCTATATTGTAATTATTTAAGAACCTGTTATTGTTGTCTTACGTTTTTATCCAAATAAGTGTTTATGTACCGTTCAATTTTACATTTTTATTTTACAATTTTCTTACAATTAATAGGCAATTATTAATGATTAGATGTACAGAAAAATATAGATAAATTGAATTTATTGAAATTCTCAAATTGGGCAATTATTTGTTCACTATTTGACAATTTGGTTTTTCCTCTATGGTTCAAATAAATAAACAAACAAACAAATAACTAAAAACTAGAAAAAAACAAAAAACATGAAATTTTCTATCAGGGCTGTGGAAAAACTAAGTATAAAATAATTTTGATTAAATAAAATGAAAAAAATAAATAAAAGGAGATACTGAATAATTTTACATATTATTAGCTAATACCTAATACTGCAGTATTTTTACTGGTAAGTGTGCCAAAAAAGCCAACAAAACAAATAAAAAAACAATTAATAAACCAACAAACAAACCAATTTTGTTTATCAACTATGATACAATATGTATGTGTACAATATTAAATTGGAATTAATGTATTATCAAATAAATATAATTGCTAATAAAAGTGCAATTATAACTATATGGTAAGATGTTTCATTAGCAAAGAACCAGAAAGTTGCATAAAGAAAAAGAAATAATGAAATAAAAATAAAACGATTTTTATGTGTGCTAATATTTGTGAAATTTGATTATTTTGCATATTCATTTTACTGGATATTTAAACAATGTATGATATGAAAATCATTCTTGAAATACTTTATGTTCAATGCTATCTCACAGGATAGTTTTGTGCTTAATATTTAATAAACTAATTATAAAGAAAAAAAATACATAATATAAAAGTACATATATAGTATAAATTTAGATTTAATCAATTAATTCTTACACATATCTCATTTATTGTGATTTCATTTCTTGAATGGTTTTATTTCATATGCAGTAATAAGGCGTTAAAATAATTAAACAATTTGCTGTGATTTTCATTTAATAATTAATTGTGCATATGTTTATATATAAATATATATTATAAAAATAATTTAACAAAGTAGTTCCTGCAATATGATATAGCTATATTACCATTTATTTTTAATTTATAATCAAATTCTTATTTTTTAACCAGATTATTTTTCTTCTTTGGAAAAATACAAATGATTACGATTATGATTATGATTATGTGTTTCAATAACATATTTTAGCTCAACGAATGAATGATGTTTGTATGTAGTAAATGTTCGCAAAAGTAAAATTACCTTAGCTTTAGGAATTTTGACAAGAATTAGTCCTAAAGGCCTAGTCTTAGCTTATTTTATGAGAATACTATTTTTAACACACGTTAAGCCAAAATACGTTGTTAATACGTTTCATTTCACTCATTATTAAATACGTTTGTATTGTACTTATCGACACGATGATGATGTTTAAAAATAGTACACTCTCAAGAAGAAGCTAAAAACTATAACAATATTGTTAAAATATATGTAAAAAAAACAAAGAAATACATATTTGTAAAGTATAAAAGATTGACGAAAATAAATTGTGGCTAATATTTGATCATCATTGATGTGTTTCTTTAATTCTTTAAATCTATAAAACTCTTTAAATTCATTTAGGTAACGAATCTATTCATCGCTTCATTTCTTACTCAATCTAATAAATAGGTAAGTCGCATGATCACTCATTTATTTATTTACTTATTTATTTAGTTCTTAGTTATGATTTATATTAGTTTTTGAATTGGTTATATTGTTGTCAGAAATCTAACTACAACTACTAACATTGTATTTATCTATTACCATTATTATTTATCATACTACAACCTCACGATTACTTACTTTATTACTTATTATTGCATGTTGAATTTATTTTGAGTATATATAAGTTTTGTTTTTTTTTATTTCAGTTTGCATGGAAACATTCTTTTTATTTAATGGATTGTGTGTAACACAATGTCCAGAAAAATACTATCCAGTTAGATACGTAGAATCTGCTGCTGTTTCTTCAAAACCTGAAGATATACCTCATAAAAACAATTGTGAAAAGTGCCATTATAGCTGCAAATCCTGTAAAGGAGGCAATGACTACGATTGCTTGGAATGCTATCCAGATGCCATTTTATTTAACAGGACTAACACAGAATCTTTCTGTTATCCTTACAAACTAGTGACTGATCTTCAAGAGGACTCGTGGTTGTTTAAAATATTCGTAGTTCTTATCATAGTACTTTTTACATTAATGCTTGTATTTACTGTTGATTATATAAAAATTAGTCGCGAGAATCGAAGAAAAGGCAATTTTATGAAAATGGATACATTGCAAAATATCAGAAATATCGAGCGAAAAGTGAAGTCAGCAATTTACAGTGATAGTGAATGAGTTTTTTTTATTTTGTGATACACTTGCGTTCGTTTACTGAGTTTCAAAGAGCGTGCACGATATTTTTTTATATTTATAATTAATAATAATTAGCGCAACGTTTGCAACTTTTAATCAAATTTAATTTTTTTGCAATTTCTTAATTAATGGAAAGGTTATCAAATTATTATTTTATTCATATATTTTAGCGATTCTTACTATTCCAAAAGTTCTTTCACCTTATAAAAACACACCTCATGATTTAAGTAAATATCGAATAACTCTAACTGTTTAATTTGGAGGAGTCTAATTACAATTTTTTTAGTATGTAACATGTGCAAATTGCGCAACAGACAAAACCGGTTTATTAAAAAATATATGTATATCCATTACTATATAATTAGAAAAACTTGTATGATTATAATTACAAATTAATTGGAATTTTATTTTGAAAATACTGGAGATGCGTCAAAAATTATCTACATTTATGTTATTATTAAAGATAAATCAAATCGCTGCTGATTAATGTTCTTGCTTTTTTCGTGAAGGTCGTCGTTTTCATTAGCAAGTCGATAAAGAGCGGCGCTAAATGTATTTCTAAATATTTATCATTATATTCTGCAATTACCAATAAATAATAACGTGTCTATTAATATACAACAGGTTGATCGTGCTGTGATTATTAATTAGAATACTTTTTATTGGAAAATCAATTAGTATCGTAAAAAATGTTTTCAAGTTTTAGAGATAATATTATTTTTTAGATTTATATACGACAAAAAGTGGTAAATAAATATTGTTCGACTGATGATAAAATTATATAATTATATAATCTATCATTCAATATCAAATTTTAATGTAATATGTTTTTCAATAAAGAAAGTAATAATAATCTCATTTGTAAAATGATTGCTCGCCATCCTAACGACGTTTACATTAAATCAAACGCTGTACAACTTAATCGAATAAAGACTTGTCTGATTGTACACAAATCAATTTAAATTTGCATAATTTTATTGCTTTCAAATGCAATGCGCTTGTATGATTCTACTACAACAGTTTTCTACTAAATTTCAACGAGTTCAACATTAATTGAACACGTCTAAAACTATTATAATTTATTACGTTTATTACTTTGATGCATAATTATATCTCTATTCAAAATTACCGTCTTGTCTACGTATTTTTCTTAAAATATTCTATTTTATACATTTCATTTATTATACTCTTATAACTTACAAACTAAATAATAAAATAGAAACATTTTTTGATATTTATTTTGCATTTTGACTTGCAATTTAACTATGATATACTACTTTTTTTCCAAAATAAGTGGGCTATTTGCGTTTGTCAAAAACTATTATAATTTATTAAGTTTATTACTTTGATGCATAATCTCTATTCAAAATTAACGTCTTGTCTACGTATTTTCCTTAAAATATTCATTTTTATACATTTCATATATTGTACTTTTATAATTTTGAGAAAATTATGTTTTATTCTTCTGACTTGTGTATCTACATACCTAGATTTGAATTGAAAAAAAAACATTCTTTGCGTTTTCTTTCAGCAAAAATCCTTGTTCCAAATCCAAAAAGTTTGCTGATATCGCAAAATGAGCTTTCAATGTTATTGCAAGATGGTAGGACATAATAAGTCGAAGGTGAGTATAATTTTTGATATGCATTTTTTATCTACAAAACCAAGGCAAAAAACGTAAACGAAATGTCAATAATATTTATAATAAAAATCTGTTCTCAAATCAACTTTATAATATTGACATATATTTTTTGCTAACAGACTTTGTTTGAGTTTAACTAATCTTTTCTTACCTTTTTATATAATATTGTAGATACTGCAAAATTTTGGATATGCATTGTATCTACCAAACTAAGACAAAAAAAATAAACGAAATGTCAATAATATTTATATAATTACAATCTGTTCTCAAATCAATTGCGTATATAATTATTGATTAACTTAATAATATTTCAATATTTTTTGCTGACAGGTTGTTTCAGTTAAACTTATCTTTTCTTACTACCGAGATTATTTTTAAATACATACTGCAAAAATTATTATATGCATTTTATCTCTAAAACGAAGACAAAAAAAGTAATATTTGTAATAAAAATTTGTATGCAAATCAAGTGTGGACAGTTATTGATCAACTTTATAATATTTTTTTACAAAGATAGTTTCTTTCTATTTAACTCACTTTTTGTTACTTGTGAGATTACTTTCAAATACATGCTGCAAAAATGTTGATATGCATTTAATCCCCAAAACCAAGCCAAAAAAGTAACATTCATAATAAATATCTGTTTTTAAATCAACTGTGGATAATTATTGATCAACTTTATATTTTTTGCTAAGAGCCTTTCTTTCTATTTATCTTTATCTTTTCTTACTCATGCTGCAAAATTTTTCATATGCATTTTATCTTTGAAACCATTGCAAAAAATGTAATATTTGTAATAAAAATATGTTCTTAAATAAACTTAATTCTGTTAAAATATTGTTTGCTAACAGATTTTCTTTTAGTTTAACTAATCTTTTCTTACCATTGAGTTTATTTTTAAATATTATGTTGGTGTATAATTATTGCGGCTTTTTTCGCGCCATTGTTTTCTTATAAAAATTGGCGCTTTGTTTATTATTTTTTCATAAGAATAATTTTCTCTCTTTTAGAATCAAAAACGCGTACCGAAAATCTTCTTCATATTCGCCATATTACGCCCTACCACTTTGAGAAAGGTTAGACGGCGGCAGAGTCATTTCGCGATCTCAACGAACTTTTCGGCGATGGAACAAAGTCAAGTTAAAAGATAGTTAAAGAGATTCAAAACGGGCGACACAAATCTTGCATATGAAGAAGGAAGAAGTTTGTCATCGGATTTCGACGATCAGGCACACCTTTCTCAAAGAGGTAGAGCATAATATGTCGAATATAAAGATGATTTTCGATACGCATTTTTGTTCCTGAAAGAGAGAAGATTACTTTTATAAAAAAAATAATAAACAAAACGTCAGTTTATATAAGAAAAAAAAACCGCAATAATTATGCACAAACCTAATACATACTGCAATTTTTTTACATCCATTTTGTCTACAAAAGCTAAACAAAAAAAGTGAACGAAATGTCAATAATATTTGTAATCAAAATCTATTCTCAAGTCAACTGCATACATATATTGAGCAACTTAATATTTTTTCTTTCTATTTAACTGATCTTTTCTTACTGTTGAGTTTACTTTTAAATGCATACTGCAAAAAGTAAATAACTTTACATGTCGCATTATTTCTCCGTTATAAAGTGCATATAAAAGACAGTATAAGTTTGTTGTTTTGAGTGGATGCGGAAGCATGGTATATTTGTTTTTTCTATTATTTACTTCTTATTTTAATAGTGGTTTGTTAACCACAACATCTACATGGCCTTAATAGATTTTTCCAACATAATATCTTACTTATTCTAAGTAACGCTGCAAAAAAAACAAATTTATTATGCAACAAACATGAATCAAGACTATAATTTCATCTTGAATAGTAATAAAACCATAATTATATTTCCAAAGCGTGATTAAAAAAAATAAAATTTATCTTATTCATTCTAGTAAGTAATTAACATCTGAAAGCATCAAATAAAATGATGTGTGATAAACAGTTCAAATCCTTGTGGCAAGAAGTATTAGTAGTTTACAAAGTTAAACCCCTTGCCTTGCCACACATAAAGAATAGTTTATGCTGACTCACGTTTCAAAAATTCAAGTTTCCATCATCATGATCATCATCACCAGCGCGAAAGAATCGCAGCGGATATTAAATATTTGGAAAAAAATACAAAATTGATCGTAACAACTCCTAGCTGTCTTAAAAGTTAACTTTTAATCAGTGAGTCTCATCTCTATAATGAATATTCCAGCTAGAATAATTTAAGATTTACTAAAGTCGGTAAACTTTCGCAACTAATTGTTTTCAAAGACGTAAATAGGGAGGAGGTTAACGAGTGACGGATTAGACAATGCCTTTAAATCGCAAACTACAGGAATAAATATTGATAAAATGCAGGTTGAAGATTCAGTAGAGCACCTTGTCTGTTAATTACAAAATCTTATTAGGATTTTTTCAGACTCAAATCAATGATAAGATACATATATTTAGATAGAGTAGGTTCGAATTGCAAAACAAACAAGCAAGCAATAAACATTTTTACTACTATCAAATTGTTATATAAAAAATGTCGCATAACTAATTGTTACATCATTTCTTAAATAGCATTTCGTTTTCTGAAGGTTAACGTGATAATGCATATATGTAATTCCTACTTTTTTACAACAAACAAGAAATGTCACATACAATTAAAAACGAATTATTATTGTTCCCTTTAGATATGAGCGCAGTGAAAGATTTTTGTTTGTTTGTAAATGCGAACTGGTTCGCATTATAAATATTTTAATAGTATGTTGATTGCATTATATATTCGGCGTTTGATATTTACAAATAAATGGATTTTGGTAACTTTGAACTTTGTTTGATAATGTTGATATGGGAGTATAAAAGACATTCCACATACGAAAATTGCTGGCCGTACACTGGCGGCGTAGTAAATGTGTGGCCAGAAAAAGTAGTCGGGTCAGAAAATGTCTATAGCCAGATGGACTCTCGGACTACCTGCTGCGAGACCGTAAAAATCAACACACACTAATCTCCGCTTACTTCCTAAAAAATGCTTCACATTTTATAAAATTATAGTTTACTTGAAATTTTATTTCTCAAACCGGTACAATACTTTAACACGTTTTGGTTGCATTTTACGAATTAAATAATTAAATAGAAACATTTGTTGATATTTATTTGGTATTTTGACACCCAACTTGGCTATGATATACTGCCTCTATTACGAAATAATTGAGCCATTCGCGTTTTTTTTTGTTAAATTTATTGTTATTTAATAACTTTTTTTTATTTTTATCACATATTGTGTAACATGGACTTCATAATGTTTTACTTTTTAGTTAAAATTAACAATAAAATATAATAAAATTAGTTGAATTCATTGAGAACAGAAGTATTTTAAATGACATCTAAAAGAAACTAGATGATTAATCAAAAAATGAGTAAAATTAATTGTTAGATTTATAACAAATAATCGTATTAATAAAACAACAACAATTGTGTAACGCGTTTCGAACACAAGTTATCCAAAGAAACTTTATAAGCAGAATCATTTGCGTATATTATTCTCTTATATTAATTGTAAATTATGTAAAAATTAAAAACGACTCTTCTATCGGTTTGGTAACTAAGTAATTGCCGATTTCAGTTATAGATGCTCCTCACTCCCATTTTTAGGATATACGTAAATGTTATGATTTTCTTCATCTTATATATGTAAACTGTCATGCTAGCCTAGCTTTATAAGTTCATTTTCACCATATTTTGCTTTATGATTTCTATAAAGGAAAGAACGCAGAGCAAACCCCCAAAAAGTTATGTAACGGGTATGGTGATGAAATTAGTTTGAAAAATTCCGTTCCGGAGATTTTTCTCTTAAAAATGGCCAACGTTAAAGTCTAACAGTTGAACTTATTGAGGATGAAATCAAAACCATCATCAGAAATATAACAAAAGGTCATCGAACAAAAAGAAAAATATTTAATAGATTAAAGTTTTATTCCATTAAAAAGTAAAAACTCTCTTATTTTGGCAATTACTTAATTGCCAAACCAATATAGGAGAATCGATATACTACGGAAATGGCTCACTTATTTTAGAACAAATAAGAATCTCAAAAGGTTCACTTATTTTAGAACAGAATAATACATTTTACAGTAATGTACACAGTGCACTTTACCCTATACTACTGCCACTACTTCCTATTATAATACTTCCTAAACTTATAGCAACAGTAAAGAAAGTTTCATCATACTTTTTCGAAACTGACTAAATTATAAAATAGCCAAAGGTATTTACACTTTAACAGGTATAGATATAAAGGAAGGATTTTGACTATTGTGTATAAAATTTGAAGAAAATTTAAGTGTTTCCTATTTTGAAGATACTGAATGACCGTAGCTCCGCTTAGAAAGATACCAGATTTTATGGTCTAACACAGGTATTTTCTACAATAGATCGTTACCTGTTTATAGGCATTTAAAAAGTCAGTTTAAAAAAAAATTGAATAAGCTATAAAATATGACTACAAAACAAACACTGTGCTTAAAATTGTCAATTTTTTCACATGCAATTAATTATCAAAATTGTTTTCACCTATTATTGTTCGTTTGAAAGGAGAAAAATAATTGCAAAGTAAGAAATTTCAATCATTTAAAAACTTAATCCATTGCGAATGATTGACTTAATATGTAAATCATTTTACTGTTCTTATAAACAAAATTTACTTGTGTTTTTTATCCTCCGCATTCTTAAGGATGGGTGTAAATCTCACACCTGAAACGTAGCAAATTTTTAAAACATCACCAATGGGGTTTTAATTAAACAATATTCCGTCCACATAACGAAAACAACGTGCTGTAAATATGTTACTGTTGAAAATTGGCACATAATACTATTTTTAATTTAAATTGCGCAGGTAAAACGCACTTCAATAATATTTTTTTCCTAGCTTTAAAACATTGTACCAAAACATCCGCCTCCATTTTCACATCAAAACATTGGTTATTTTTTGTTTTACGTTTAATTTTATACGATGCTAAAAGTGCATTCGGCGGTTCTTACAATACTGAACAAAAACGTTGCATTAAATTTTGTTTGGGAATCGAAATTTTGTGTTCAGAGACATTCAGAATATTGCATAAACTGCTCAGAGAGCATGTTGTATCACAAAGCAATACTTACAAGTGGTAAAACAGTTAAAACAATGTCAAAAAAGCGTTGAAGACGAACAGCGTTTCGGATAAGCATTAAGCATTACAGACGACTAGAAAATCAAAGAATTTGTGCTTGTCTGTTTCAGTATGTCTATTTTAGACCTATTGGGAAATCGAAGGAATCTGACAATATTATTGAAATTAGTGATGTCTTAGTGATTGGTACCATTTAATTATTTATAAGAAATTTCAACTACTCGGGCAGGCATGTCAAACCGCTGGCACAGAAAATGGTTTACTGAGGCCCTCGATGACTTCCATATAGTATAAATAATGTGTAGTTATTAAGAATTTTACTAAAATAGCCTCATTTTTATTTGCTTAATTCAAAAATCATTATTTAAAGTTGTCATCAGTTATTATTTTTGTTTTTTCTTTCTCTATTAGAACTTCATGATAAAAGAAAAAACTGGAATTATGTTACTTGCTGTTTAACTGAAGCACCACTCTACCTCGGAGTTTTACGAATTTTTTTAATAACGTAAAATGACTCATTTAAGTAGATGTCCTCTCTGTGCAAACAAGTATATACGTAGAATTCATATCTGTTTTTAATTTAAGGCACTATTGAAAACAAATCTTTTTTAAAAAATGCGATTCAACCATTTTAATAGGAAACCTGCACGATTTTCTTTTTTATGAGGAACCAAAATCATGTTCACTTCCTGCCCGGCCGCTTTTTTACTACATTGTGCAAATACAATTACCTAATAGTGCGTCTCCGTATTTTAATTTTTATAGAACGAAATAGGTCAAGTCTAAATATAATTATAGCTGAAGCTATGAAAATTATTATTTTTAGCAACTATTATTATTGATAAACAAATAGAAAATAATCTAACCATGATATTAGAGAACAACATTAAGACTGGCGCAATTCTCAAGCCAATTTCATTCGCTTTGTACTATTGTTTGCAAGTAAATGAGTTAATAAGCATTTTAGGAAGTGCGGCAGCGAACCACCGACTTGCTAGTTGGCAAATAGGCATTTCATGTTTGCATACAGCAACCACTCCTTTATACTTTATACATATACGATGTCTGGGCCTACACATTTTTTGACCCGGCTACATTTTTCTGGACGCCACCATACATTCAAATGTATGAATCATTAATATTTGAAAGGAGATTGCTTCAAAGATGAATATCTCGAAAAAGAGCAACTTTAACAGATGGTTTCTTCGTTTTATAGAATGTTTTTGTTTATTAAACCAATTCTTATTCAATGTGTTTTAAATTATATTTAAAGATATAGACAATTGAACACAATAACTATTTTTTTCAAAAACGTTCATTCTTGTAGATCTATAGAGAATTGATAGTCATTGTTTTGAAGTTCGAACATTTTTCACTCAAATCTTTTATTATTAAACATATTTTTTATATAAATTAGTAAACAGGTTTTAATATTTTTTTGAGTAATGTTATCAACTTAATGATTACAGCAAAGTTTTTGTATTTGAAAGGATATTTTATATAGCAAAATTCAAATTAAAAATTACAAAGATTGAAGTTTCATATTATATCTACCAAAATTATCATATTATTTAAACGCTTTATACCAAAAATTGTACAATTATTTTCTCTTTTCATGTGAAAACTAAACAAAATTCGCCTCAAAAACAGAAATATTGAATGAACATTTTCTAAAATTAATGTTTTTCCAAATATGTTCACATTTTTTAAACAAATTGCTTTGAAACCGCTAGAATTAACATTAAATTTATATTTAAAGATATAGACAATTGAACACAACTATTTTTTTTGGAAAATGATTCTTGTAGATCTAAAGAGAATTTATAGAGTAATTGTTTTGAAATTCTAACATTTTTTACTCAAATCTATTATTATTAAATATATTTTTTATAGCAAACAGGTTTTATGAGAAATTTTATTGTTTTTTTTGGGTAAATGTTATTAACTTAATCATTACAGCAAAGTTTTTGTACTTGAAAGCGTATTTTATATAGCAAAATTTAAACGAAAAATTACAAAAATTAAAATTTCATTAACACATTCAATTCCATACTATATTTACTCAAATTTTCATATTATTTAATGTAATTTGAACGATTATTTTCTCATTTCATGTAAAAACTACACAAAATTCGCCTGAAAAAAAATTAATGAATAAACGTTATCAAAAATTAATGTTTTGTTATTTGCCATTAATAAAGGAGTGCTAATTTTTGACAAGTTTCCAAATATTTTCACATTTTTAAAACAATTTGTTTTGAAATCACTAGAAATAACAATAAATTTTCGATTTTTAACAAAAACCCATGAAAAAATTTATCACCAATAAATAAAAATGATAAAAATTTAACTTTTCCTAGAATTTCTAATAATTTTTTATCAAACCTTCACTTAGTCAACATTTAAAAGATTACTATCTCATAATTTAGAATGAAAACTACACAAAAAATTATATTTAACTAGGAATACCTATTCACAAAATGTATTAGCTTTCCAACCAATATTAACAAATATTTATTAAATATATACACATTTATGTATTGTAATGGAACATACATATTTAAATAATTGAAGAAACTTTATGTTTTAAGCAAGACAAGGTCATCCAATCATTCAATAAACATTTTGAAGCGGTAACAGCTCTTACAAGAATGCTAAATGCAGAACCTATATCCCGTTAAGGTGCATTGCCCTCACCAAAATTAATTCGAGTAAACATATCCGTTGTCTCATTCCCTTTTATGCCATTATTATCCCTTTATCCATATTCTATCTCGACTAGCAAGTTGCCTGTGAAATTTTCCCAGTTATATTAGATATTATGTTTTGCCACGCACCCTAAGAACCATTACCTTATCGCTCAATGACGTCCCATTCATTGCAAATTAACATAAATCTACCAAATTGCAAATAGAATGCGCGCTTTTTATCAATAACTCATCAAGTATCACTTGATTATTGAACATTATACAATAAGTATGTACTTTATTGGAAATGCCAATGTTGTAAAACTCATTTAAACAAATTTATATACAGTTACACCTAAAACGTCACTCGTTAAACGAATTACTCATTATATGAATCAGTTCTACGCACCTAAATACACCCAAAATGCTACATTTAATATGAGAAATAAAGAGGTAAAAAGTATCACGCCATTTTTGTTTATAATTTTAATAAAAAATGTTTTCGTATTTTGGAAAAAATGTTATTTTTTAAGCAATTTAGGATGATACCTATTATTGAGTATAGGGGAGAAGGGAGGAGATTTGCATAGCAGGGCAGAGGTGGACATTGGCCTTTTTTGATCAACACTAGTACCTGTAGGTTAAATTTTCGTTCTCACAGGTTGGCGGAGGGTGAATCTAACCAGTGTTTCTCAACCGTTTTCCAATTCGCGGACCGGTAAACTTATGGATATTTGTTGCAACCCAGTAATATAGTATTAGTTTAAATTTGTACCTATAAATATATGATATTATAAAGTAAATTTGTATAAAAAGCGATAAAGATGCGCTTCAAGTAGGAAATGTAAGTATGACAATGCACTTTATCTATAATTTCTGCCGACCGGCAAAAATTTCTTACAGACCGGCGATTGAGAAATAGTGATCTAAACAACCACTGAAAGTAATGTAGCAGTTCATACATGATTTGAAGAGAAAAAAATTAGCATGACTAATCGTCCTCCTTTTTCCCCTAAAGATTACCTTTTTAAACAATTTCTGCTCATTAATATTTTGATAGATTGGGTTTTTATAGTTATTTGATTTATATTACATTCTCAAACAACAAAGATCCATATATGTATAAGCTTATTCAGTTACTCACGTTGCTTGTTGTGCGAGTCATTACTCGCTATAAAGGGCCCTCGTTATATGGGTTTTAACCTTATTGTTAACTAAAATAATACATTATAATGGGAAAACACTTAAATTTAAAGAAATTGAGATGTTAATATTATACCCGGATGCAGTTAACTCATTGCGTCACCAAATTTATTAATTTTATTTATTACTAAATTAAGAAAATTAAAGAATAAAACTGTTAATAATTGACATTTGAAATAGGATAGAATAAAAGCGCATCGGCGCATAGTCGGAATTTCGTTGTGTCGTCAAAAACGCTAACTTCATATCATTCAATTGTCTTTAAAATAGCAAACAAAAACAAAAATAATTAACCTAGCTCATAATTAATATTCGAAGCATAATTATAAATGTAGTTCTAATTATGTAACAAACATGAGTTAAAAAGTTGAATATATGACGTATGTTATATGTACGTGCGCGCATTATCTACGCTATATGAAATGATAGAAAATATGTGGGTAAAAGTTTAATTGGGTTGATTGATTGATAAAAAAATATAATTTGTAGATGAAAAGTAGAAAGGGAGTCGTCGTCGTAGTAGTAAAAAAGTTAGTGAGTGGAATCTATCCGCTGGTTGTTGAATAAGTATAATACAGTATAATATAATAAATAGATAGATATATGTGAGTGAATATGTGCAGTAGTAGTAGCGTCTGACGGAAAAAAAATAATCATAAGAATCCTAGGCGGATCGGTGGGACGCATGCGCTCGGCCTTTCCTTCCCCGAGCCATTATTCCACGCTGGCTCTTTGAGCTGTGATATTCTCTAACTAGAACATATTGCAACATTTTTTCTGTGTTGTTCGTGTTTCAAAGTAAATAGATTTTGTGGCTAAAAATATAACGAACATAGACGTGACTGTTTCGGATCTCATTGAAATGTCTATTGTGAACCTTGATACATAAGAAAATGTCGCATTTATTAGATTTAATGTTAAAACCAGATGTCGATATGGATATTGGAAGTATTTTACCTGATGACATTAATAGCATTGACATGCCGCTATCATTCGATAATAATGAACTAATGGTAAGTAAACCAACATGTTGTTTGTTAACCAATTCACTTAAAACATTCTGGAAACTCCTCTGACGCATTTCATTCCATTGCACATTAACGTAATTATTTTAGTCATGACTTGAAATGCGTTGAGGTTATGCTAGAGCTGCTATATACTTAATTCCCATAAATATTCCTATTTATATTCTACATAATAGCTAGGATATATTGCCATTCAATGTATCCTTCACTCACTCAGTTTAATTGTGTAGTATTTGGGCACAAATTGTCAAAAATTTGTATTTATATTACACATAGAAACGCATTTCTCTCTAATATGACATTTAAATTGTAAATGCATAGTACTGTTGTTATCTTATCAATACACATTATCATTCATAGTTTTTAAACATTTATATAACAGCACCAGCACCAGCAGCAGCAAAACAGAAAATACTTCAATTGTCTTTCATGTAGTTCTTAATGTTTTGCAGAGCTCTGACTTTTTCGACTCCGTCTTGTCGATGGAGAAGCAGCATTTGGACACTCTCGATGACGGCTTCTTAAACGAATTCAATGCTATTAGTAGCTCCGATGAGAATACGATTGCATCTCCAATACACAATTCAGCATCACCCGAAAACTGCTCCTTGGATAGTTTTGACAGCGTCAATGAAAACATGTAAGAAATATCTGAGATTCAATTGATAAATGCAAAAAGCACATGTTTCCTATGTTAAAACATATGTTTCGATATAACCTAACTTATCCATGCCGCATTACATAAAGTTGATAAACCAGTTTAATTGATCTTTTGCATGGCCGGGGACGAGATTTACACACACACACACCACTCCAGTTTCAACTTTCTTTCACATTCTATTACTCACCATCGCTCTAGATACAAAATAATGCTCTCTTATACTCTACAATGAATTGTTATATTATACAAGAAGTATTAGGCCTACTGGGTCATCATAAAACACACCTAATTATCAAAAAATATACGAAAAAATGAAAGTTGTTGTTGCATTTTAGCCGGGTCGAGCCAAGCCGGGCGCCTAAATCATGCACATTAAAACTTTATCGCTCCTAATAAATTTACTACGCGTAGGCTATTGTTGCTTGAATCAGCACATTTCACAGTTTTTTTTTATATAAAATAATGAACTTTTGATGCAAGGTTAAATAATAACAGCTATAAATTTGATATCGGCTACTTGCTGGCAAATAATTGCGTTGTAGTTTTTTTTTTGTATTTCACTTTATATCGAATTTCCGACTTATTAAATAATTTTGTTGCATTTCAACCAAAATCAATACACAATACAAATCGATTATTTTTCTGGAAAGTTTTATTGCGTTTCTGTATTTGCTTCTTCAATCCAAATTTTTCAATAGGCAGCATATTTCTATTTAAACTTTAGATGATTTTATATTTTCTTTAGAATTTAAAACACAATTATTCAGATTATAATAATTTTGGGTTTTTCTAAAATAATATTATTAAAATATAAACAGCAATATCTTGAAAATTGCAACCAAAATCAATACACAATACTAATTGATGATTTTACTAGAAAGTTTAATTGTTTCTTCTCCAATCCATTTTTCAATACGCAGCAGCGTCGTCCTAATGACTAATTTTGAGCAACATCGTGACTTTCTTTGTATTAATTTCACGCAAATTCGTTTCTGCTGGCCGCTCAACCAATACAAAACGCGTTTTTGAAAGTATTATATACTTGTATACCGTGTATACCTACCTAGCTGCTGCTCAATTCCACGAAATTCATCAATCATCAACCGAAACAGAAAAATAAAAAAGTGATGGTATACCTACTTAAATAATCTACGCGGCTAATTCATTTAATCTTCACCTAAACTACGAGTAATTGCTCTGCATGAAAATCGATGCATGATGTAATGATTACCAATGTGATGCAATAGTGATTAAGTTGTCAATTTTATCTCAAAAAATATACATATATATATGCAAGGCAGACACATGCCGTATTTGTAGCAGCAGCAAGTTAGCAACTTAGCAACAATCTCTTAGAGATCGTGATTGTATTGCCTGCCCTCATTCCTAGACATGTTTATATTATGTACTTTTGAATAAATTGCCGGGAGAATGCTTTCAATGTATTACCATATATTTTTTCAGAGTTTTGTGCGCAGTTGTAAATCAGCGCCTGACTCACTTTGATTGCATGATAATTAGCGAACAAATCAGTAAACAAACATGCTTTAATAATTGTTATCGTTGTTGTTGTTGCTAAATTTACCGGTGTTTGAATTTTTCGTCCACTGTTGTGGGAAAATAAAAAAAATCAATTTTATAGCAATTTGTATTGTAAAATCAATAATAAGTTATCATCATCATTAATAATTACGCTTTTGGATGAATATTATTAGTTTTTAATTTTTCTTTTTCAATGATTCTTATCATAGAAATGACTACGGCAATAATGAGAGTTTAATGGTCGTTTAAGAAATTTTTGCTATTGTAGAAATGATGTATTTAATAAAATTTTAAAAATAGCCTACCTGAATTTTTGACTAAATTGTTTTATGGATGGTCCAGTATTTCATTGTATGTACTTACTCACAAAGAATCAAATTAAAAGTTTTTTGTGTGTGTGGATGCCTCATTTGCCAAATCGATTCGCTTCACTGTTTGCATTTTTTGTGTTTAAATTTTAGTGTCAAAACGTTTGATTGACTACTACCTACTTACACTTATATATAGTTAAAATAAATTTCTCGAGTGAGTCGAAACAGCTATAAATGTTTTTTTTTGCTATTGAATAAGAAATAATGTATTATAGAAGTAAATTTAATTAGCCTGTTATCCTATTGCAAGTTTTTTATTTGTTATTAGATAACGTCGTTTATTTGAAGTTCTAATTGAAAGAAAAACAATATAAAATGTTTTATTGATTTCCATGAATTTTTATTTTATGGAATTAATTGTTTTTGCAATTTAGGCATCCATACGATACCCCCTATACTTTGCAGGTTTTCTGCACTTACCATATTACATTCTTAAAAATTTTTATAATAATGCACTAAGGCAAATCAGCACATTTTTTAAGTATTTGTGCTACCTTACCTTTTGTTATTATAATATTTTCTAAAACATAATAATAGCTGTCCCCCAAAATATATGAGCTTTTTATTTTGAAAGTGAACTAAGTGAATTTGCCTTTGGATTGTGATATTGAAGTGAACTAATAAAAAAAAATTAAAAATATGTAAATATAAATAATAGCAATATGTTCCAGTGTTGCACTACATCATTGGTATCAGCTACGTTTACAATTGAAATTAAAATAATTAACAATTATTAACAGCGAACTACAACAAAAGAAAAGTGGACTTAGGCCACTTTCAAAATAAATGGCTCCTATACATACACATGCTTGTACAATAGCATTGCAAGAATCCAAAGTTATTTTATTTTTATATATCGTCAAAAATAGCATATAGGATGCACAATAATTTTTGCTCATTATCGGCTAATTGGAGTGGAACAGAATAATTTTCTTATACAACAGGTGCTTATCAACAAAAATACTTAGGGTGCCCACATAGTGAAGCGACAAGCATCAAGCATAAATGTTTTGGTAGGTAGTAGGGTGTAGGGTTGGTTAGAGATGTGCGTGTTCTTTATACATCACAATAAACTTGAGGCGCGACCAATAATAATATAAGCATTCCAAAGCTAGCTTAAGATGAAGCACATCTCTAACTTTTATGCTCGATGCTTGTCGCTTCGCTATGTGGACATCCTTACAATAACTTAAAATGTTTCGAGTAATTATTAGTATATATATTTTTTAGTATTTTTGCGATTCTGAAATATTAAATTTTGGATGGATGTTTTTCAATTTTCTTTATTTAAACTCTATCAAAATTCAAGAAATGGGTAAATTTCAACGCCATGTTTATCACTTGGTGAACCATTTTTTAAACTTTGAATATATTTAATCATAAAAACTCAAGATTTGTTCACAAATTTTAAATAATTTTAAATAATGGATATAGAGCCGAAATGTACATTAACTCCAAATAAAATTTGTCAACAAACCTTGAGTTTTTATAATTAAATATATTCAAAACCTATCAAAATTGTTCGAAATTCGAAAAGAAAAACATGATTTTTCTTCAATTTCGATTAATAATCATAAAGCTGGATAAGAAATTTGATTGAAAATCAAAGGTCAAAGAAAAATAGGTAAAAATATTTCCACGTAAAGAAACATCAATCTAAAATTTTATGTTTAAGAAACGTGGAAATACTAAAACAAGTTAGTTGCTTGCTAAAAATAGCTGAAAACATCAGTCAAACATTAAAATATTTCTTAAAATTTGCTACCTAGAAACCAAACAACCAATAATACGATATTTTGTAAATTGGGTTGTATAAATAATATTTCCAAAGGCGTCATAGGCATACCTTTCAACGAAATCTATTTATTCATTTTTTACGTGATATGGATTTCAATATTATCTGCTAATCGCTGTATAAATTTCATTTTATCTACAGTAGTTGATATGAAGAAATGTATACAATGATTAAAAGAGCAGCAAATGTCACAAAAAAAACAAATAATAAACACTAAATTAATATATATTGTATCAGCTGATAAAATTATAATGTAAATTAATCATTCATTCTTGGCTTAAAAATAGCATTCTAAAAAACTAGTTAATATTGGGTAAATTAGAACACATTTGTTCACTTTTTATTACAATTTTATTTCATTTCATTCCTGAATATATAGTACAATTTTGATCCTGAGCACCTTTAAATTTAAATGTGAAGTGAAATCATAACTAAAAAATGTGTTCCAATTTATTCCTTATCTTTTTATACAACACCTAATTTGATTGTATCAATAAAAATCTCGTGACGTATTAAATATTTGATTATATAATAATTTACATCAAATTCTAGTGGTAGTAATTTTGCAGAGGAATATTTTTAAACATTCTTGAAAACAGCCACTAAACTAACTTTGACTTCTTGTGGTTGCCATGAGCATGTAATTTCCCACATAGTTTCATCTACATACATTTTATTAAACTGAAAATGACAATTCAATCAGGAAAATGAGTATTATAGTATGTAGTAATACTATTAATTAGAAATTCATTATTGCCATTATAATAATAGATTTAATTGTATTTATTTAATGTAATGATTTTAGTACTTACAGTACGATTTTTGGAAATGAAAGCAATGAGATTCTAAACGGAAACGAATATATGACAAAGTTAAATCAGCAACCCGTACAAACAAATATTGATGATCTGTTGGGCGGTGTAACAAATCCTACGAAAGTTGTGATTCGTCAGCCTAACAATACCAAAAAACTTATCGTTACTAAACCAATTAATTCAGCAAGTACGGACGAGCATATTATAAACGATCGACATGGAATGCTAACACATTTCTATTTTTAGGTGGAAAACAAGGTATCCAGCTCGGCAAAAAACAAGTTATTCGCATTCAATCGGTATCGGGAAACGGTAGATCGCTTCTACTTCCTGTCAATGTTAAAAGCGTAAAGAAGGTGAAGTTCATTAATGCCAATGATTTTAAAGTTGATAACTTGAAAGTTTTACCATCACGATTACCTGCATCTTGCCAACAAGTCATAAAAAAGGTGGAACAATATGCCGCATCAACATCATCAGAGTCTGTCGACGGTACTAATTTCTATATATACATAAATATTAATACACCTAATAATAATATCTTACTGAAATTCAATTTAACGCAATTCTTCTTCCAGATATTGATATTGATATTGAGAATTTATCAAACGAAAGGAGCTATCCGCCGTTGGAACTAACCTCCGAAGAGAAACGGCTGCTGATGAAGGATGGAATCAAATTGCCCACACACTACCCGCTTACCAAACACGAAGAGAAAGAACTGAAACGAATTCGAAGGAAAATTCGCAACAAAATCTCAGCACAGGATTCACGCAAACGTAAGAAGGAATACGTTGACCAACTCGAAGAAAAGTAAGTTCCCGTATCCAGGACAAATCTAAATTAAGGCTGTGCCTACCGTTTCTTTCCAATGTAAAGCTTATGGCAAAACGTGTTGTCCGGCTATTTCAAATTTAGACCTTATTATTGAAGATGTTAACTTCATTTAAAAAGAAAAATAACGTCAAATAGCCCACGCGACTAGCTAGAGTCGAAATTGGTTGACATTTATCGCATAGCAATTATGGCATTAAAAAGGGGCTCTTTAGTGATTTTGCCTTCATGATTTTGAAAAATAAATTTGATGAACTTTTCGTTGTTAGAATCTACTGTTGAGCTATGTTTACTAATAAAATTGAAAAAAAAACTTGGTTAGCTGACAATATTTATTTTAGAAATTTTTTAATGCGCATTTTAATCTATGATTATTATCATGGTTGTAATGCGCATTAACGAATTTTGAAAATATTGTCAGCTATTCACACGTCTTTTTCTGAATGATATTATTTATATTAAAACTTAAAGTTTATGTTATCATCTTCAAGTACATAAAATACATATGAGGCGTTGAGAACTATAAGGGCGAACTCAACAAATAAAAGTTAATAGAAAAACATAAATGAAATATATGAACACTTGCATCAGGAATTTAGAATTGTTGTTTTAGTAGAAAATCCGTTGTATTCGAGAATTGAGAATACTCTTTTTAAAAATGAAGCCTTGTTTTTAGGAAATAAGAGTTCACATTTTACGGGAAAGTATCCAGTTTGTATTGTTATAGTTTTTCCATAAAAATTGGTAAAATCGCCAAAATAATTAATTAATTAATCAATACAACTAAAATATTTTGATTTATAGCAAATGTTTAGGTAAAATTGGATGATACGAATGTGTTAAACCAAATCTGATTGGAATAATTCGCCTATGGATTAAAATATCAAGGCCAAGCTTTCGATTTAATGGCAAATTGTTCAATTGGGACTTGGAATAATATATTTAATTTGCGTTTTTTAATATCATATTTAAATTGGCCATGATTTTGTATATTCTTTTCAAGATACAACAATTATTTAAAAAAGCGTCAGTTTATAAACATTCTTAAACTATTAAAAGCAATATCTTAAAAATTGTGTAGGAACCAGATAGTAGAGGTTAAAATGTGAGACACCTCCCATCTGGACGGATAAATAGATGAAACGAAAATAATAAACAGCATCAATATGTAACACATTTAAACTCCTAGTAATATAATTACTGATAATTTCGAAGATTATGTGTATTTATATACAACACGTAATTTGCAACATATTTATGAAACTCTGAACAATATTATTATCGCTAGGTTTTTACTAGCATTTACAATATATTATTAAATGTAATATATATTATATATATGTGCCAATAATTATGAAAGTGGTCTAGTCGAGATTGCAAAAAAAGAGTTTATCAGTTATTTCGCACTACATTGTTTTAAACTAAATTTATTCAATGTAATTTTACGATATCTCCAAAAATGAACCTTCAGACTGTTTGTAATTTGATCGTTTTACGGAATTCCTTTAGTGTTAGGTATGAAAGTGGTCTCGAAACAAGAAATATGTGACTTAGACCCCTTTCTTAATTATGGGCCCATATAAATAAATGTCGGATATATAGTGTCCCTTAAGCAATAGTGAAAATTTAAAGGTGTTTACACCGTTTTGGCAAGGAGAAGCTTTTTAGTGCGATTTAAGTAGTTTTCAGAGGCAAAAAATATGAAGCAAAAAGATTTTTCGCTTGTTTTTCTCGTGCACCACCACCACACACACGCATACAAAAAAGTGAATGGAGCATTAAATTAATTTACCATTAGTATAAATCATTACGTTGACGTAATTTATTGTTTCAGGGCTCGGCGTACCGACGAGGAAAATGAAATATTAAAGAAGCGGGTAAAAATGTTGAACAAAGAAAATACCAGACTCTACGAGCAGTTAAAAAAGCTACAAGATTTATTGTTTAATTCATCAAGCAAAGCAACACCAACAACGTGTTTAATGATTGTATTATTTTCAACACTGTTGGTGTGTTTACCAAACCTGCGAACGTCTGATAACAAAGAAATCGATGTTCAAGATCAACAGCTTGGTAGTTCACGTCGCGTGCTGTTGTTCAACCAGCAATGTAAATATTTTTTAATTTATTTTAACTATATCGATTTCTAAACGATTATTGTTATATCTTTAACAGCAAAAGATGATGAAGAACCAATGAATTTAGATGAATTCTTAGTATTTAATAAGGAGGAGAGCGAACTACAGTTTGAGGAGGAGGAGAAGGAGAATGGCACAAACTCCTTCGTTAAATTTCTTGGTGATCTGTCCAAGAAATACGAGACGATCATCAAATCCAATTGCACGGAGATTCTGCAAGGGGGGTCGCTTCAAGAGTTCTGCAAGAAGCACGAAGACGACTTCAAATTGGCGTTGCAGAACTTGAAAAAATTTATGGGGAATAATAATATAGAGGAGAAGAAATTTATAGAGCCGGACATCTCCGATGATGAAGGCGACACGCCGCCGATTCCAAATCTAAAAAATAAAAATGCGTATTTATTAGATGGTGATGATCCTGCTTCAGTTAGCACAAATTGTGTTAACAATAGGTGTCAGATTTAAAAGAAAATTTATGATGAAATGAAATGATTATTATTATAATAATTTTAATAGTTTTTTATAATTATTTGATTGTTGTTCAACATATCCTAATAGTTTTTAACAAATTTGAATACAGTCACTTAATTTTTAATTAATGTGTAACACATGTGCATTATCTTTTATTTAAATTCACGTTATCTATATTTTATGTTTCGTTACGAGACATTCCAATGTTAAACATTTATTATTATTGACCTCATAAAAGAGTCTTAGCTTTTGAGATGTTTTAATAAAGAAACTTTATCTTAAACATTTGTTTATATAGTAACATTCTAATCACATTTTAATTCAACTTTTATTTATTTATCTATTTTGAGATAGTAGGTACAAGATAAAAAGTCTCGACCTGATTGTGATCAAACTTCTTACTTAAAAAATATATAATAAGGACCTATGCACACACAGTAAGACTTGGTCTAATACAGCGGTTGCCATCCTATGGTACACCATAGTACATTCTTGAATTTCTTGATTTGACTACTGAGACATCTATATGCAACGAAATTTCAAATTCATATGATAATTTTTATGCAATGTTATTTTTCTTGCATTGATTTTCTTTCAATCATCAACATTTTGAGATGGAACGGGCTAAATTATACAAAAATTATGTGACACGCGTACACATATCGGTTGCCGACTGCTGGTCTAATAAACGCTGTATGTACATTAGAGAGATTATTTTCCTTTGCTTACTCTTACTGAAATATATGCAGCATCTATTGATTACGATTTTCATATCTCAATATAAATTTGAATTCGTAGATAAAACCAGTTAGACTGGGTTAAACTAAAGAGGATATTTCTAGTCCAAATTTAAATTTCCCGCCAAATTCCCACTAACGGTTCAATTTCCCGTCCCATCTAATGACGCTACCCAACTTCATTCATATAACAGCAGCGTCCTTTCGGTTTAAAATCAGCCAACGTATATTTCTGTTCGTTTAATTGTTGGTAAGTGTTTTGTAAATTTTGATGGATTACATTCTTTATTGATCGTTACAATTACATGTTGTATTTCGTTTTTCTTTTCAAGTTCGTGGTTAATGGTCGCATAACCACAGTGCCCACCACGTGTTTTATAATTGTGCATTCTTAGCGGAATATTGTATTGTTAATATTTGTAAAATGGATAAGAGTACGAAACGGAAGAATTCTGACTCTGTAAGCAAGAAGTCAAAAAAGAAGAAGCATCATAATGTTAGTGTTACTAAGACTGACATAAAATCACCATCACCTGTAATTGAAGTACAAGAAAAACGTTCAAAAAAGAAAAAGAATAAATTAAAGAACCTTGATAAGTCGTCTACTGATAATAGTATTATAGAAGTGCCAGAACCACAAACGGGTGTAATAATGCCCACGAAAGATCTCATTACATTAATCGATCGTATTGAAAATACTATACCTCGACAAGACACCAAATCATTCAAAGTGCGAACACAGCACTTGAATTGGGATGATGTAATATAGTTGTTATCACTCATTCGCTTATATTATAGTAAACATTTCAAATTTCAGATTATGTTTGATAACTACACTGCGGAAGAATGCCAAAAGCAGTGGACTCTTATCATGGATCGCCAGCGCAGATATAGATTATTAAAAGAGGTGATAGCTGATGCAAAAGTCTACGTTCAGAATCCGAAATTCGTTCATCCATTGAATAAAGAATCTTCTTATCCGGATATGCCCAAGCGGCCACTCAGCAGTTTTATGCTTTTCTACAATGCGAAAAAACAGGATATAACAAATCAAAATCCAGGAATCAAAGTCACTCAGATGTCACGTGTCGTAAGCGAGATGTACCACAATTTGGACAAACTCGAAAAACAGAAATACGAAAACATGGCCGCTAAGAAAGTAATATCGTGGAAAAAAGACATGGAAAAGTTTTATGAAAAACATCCTCATTTGAGACCGGAAAATAAAGCCAAATTGCTTAATGGACCTGAAAAACCACTCTCGCCTTTCCAGCTCTATTTGAACGACCATCTAAAACATGACGTCAACGATCCGAAAGTTGTAAGAGAGGAGTGCAAGGACACTTGGAATAATCTGAGCGACGATGATAAGGTTGTATGGATCAAATTAGCGATGGAAAAAGAAACAAAGTACAAAGAAGAATTGGCGAAGTTTGAAGCGGAAAATCCTCAAATGCCAGCTAAAGCTATGAAAAGTAAAATTAGCAAGGAGGAGCGTAAACTTATTTCGAAATATGATGGAAAACCAGACAAACCACCAACTACCGCTTATCATCTATTCTGTCATAAGCAATATAAATCGAAAGAAATTAAGTCGCTTCCTTCCAACTTGAGAATGAAAACCATCGCAAGCAATTGGAAGCAGTTATCGCCAACGAAGAAAGAAAATTACAAAAAGAAGGCTCAATTAGTAAAAAATGACAAGTTTTATCTCTCTTTACAGTTATTAATTTAAATTTATCTTTTGTAGATGTCCTCCCGATATGAAGAAAGTTTCAATGAATACCTCCAAAACTTAACACCATCGCAGCGCGAAATCGAGATTGAATTAAAGAAAGCAGAAGACGCTAAAAGAAATACGCCTAAAAAGTTGGGAATTAAGAATTTGTAAGTAAATGAAACTAAATTAAAGAATGTAAATACTATAATGATGAATTGCACTCTAGATCGCAAATGCTTACGCCAGTGCAGTGGAAACAATTGAAGGAAGAGGACCGTAAAGAGTTCATAAGTACTTTGCAGCGAGTGAAAGATATTTATGAAAAGAAACTTGAAATTAAGGTTGGTGAAAACATAATCTAATTTAAAGAAATATACTAAACGTTAATGCTATTTGAGTAAATTCGATAAGACAACCTCCGAACTGCGGAGCTATTTATATATCAAATTTATATTTGTTTTACTTTTAAAGGCGGAAGAAAAAGATTCGGACGACGATGATGATGATGATGAAGATTATGAAAATACTACCAACAAGAAAGCTGCCGATGACGATGAAGACGATGAAGACGATGAAGACGACGAAGATAGTAGCGAAGTAGGAGAGACAAATGCAAACGACGATTCTGCGTCTTCAGATAATGAAAAAGAATCTAGTGAAGACGATTCTGACTAACTTTCCTACTTTTTTATTCTTTATCTATAACTTTTTTTTGTATCTGATAGTTTATTCGTACTGACATTTTTGTTTCGGTTGACGAAAATCATATTTTATTACTACCAAAAATATTTACATATACCATATACTGCTGTTATTCAGAAAATAAAGATTATTTTTAATTACATCATATTTTTTCTATAAATGAGAATTTTTTTATTTTTAACCTAACTTTTCCGGTCACACGTTTTTGTGGCTTACATTAGTCCATTAGTTTAACGTAAGGTTATGCTACATGTTACATGCATTCGTTGTGGGAAAATGTGCCTATTGCAAATTACTAGCTGCTACTTTATTGTTTAGGATATCGACTTCGTTCGGAAAAGAACATAAAGCTAAATAACATAAGTTCGCTACGTAGAGCTTTTTAATCCCGAAATTGACATAGAAAATGCCCGATTTTTGCGTTTATTGTTTTTTCACATTTCTCGTATATTTATTTTGCCTTTTTATAAAAAATGTTAGCTTAGCGAACATCGTGCGTTATTTCCCTTCATTTTCTTTTGTAAATGAAGTCGATATCTTAAATAATAAAGTCGCAGTTAGTAATTTGCGATAGGCACATTTTCCCATAAGAAATGCGTGTAAGCACAGTTGCGCGCGAAAACGGCAGGAATACCCTTAAGTTGACAAGCGCTGTAAACTTCAAAACATTAGTTTAAATTTAAGGTAGCATGACTATACTAAGCTACAAGAAACGCGTGGCCGGAAAAATTAGTTTAAAAATAAAACGAAACTCCTTTTAAGCCCGGAGTCCAATGACATTTCTACATGTGCAAATCACAACTCAAAATTTGCATTTTTTTCGATTTTGGCACTTACATAACGATTTTACTCTAAGATTCCAAGTTTTCTCTCACAAACATCAAGATAAAAATATAAAAATATAAACTGTACCAATCTGTTGTATCGAATCTAGTAGAAAATTATAGTGCATGCCCTTCCAATCCTAATACCAGCGATTATAATTTTTTACTACATTAAGGTAAAAAGTGTATTATCAAAATTCAAATAATAAATTTTAAAAGCCTAACATTTTTTTAAAGAAATATGTTATAACTGTGTAACGAATTGAAACTTAAGTGAGATATATTGCAACCGGATGTAGCCCTTCGATGTGAAACCTTCCTTGAAATAGTAATAAATAACCGTATTCGGCATCACCATCGAAGCTTTTTCAAATGATATGATTAGTTAAAACGTATCGAGTTGCATTCGCCTAAAAACAGTAACTTAAAATGGACATTTTTGGTGAAATACTTTGACTTAAATAATCATTAAATCAGTGGCTTCAATTCTCACATGACACCTCACTATTCGGATGTGTTTAAGGGCCGCCGTAGGTATTGGGTAGAAAAATACAAGTATACGCGTTGAAATAGTCAAAGTACTTGGATTTTCTTGTCCTCTTGCGTAGATTTTTTATTAAAAGGCTTAATATATAATGTACATACACTAAAACTCTACGTAATAGGACACATATTTTTCTAACCATTCAACTACTTGCTATGGTTTTCTACGTTTATGGATGTTGATATTTTGGATTATTTTCATTATATTTTTATTTACATAGATTGTTCGGTGTTTCTTTAAAGTTTAGCCAATACTATAAGAACGATTTCCTGTTACAAAGAGTTTTATGATGGCTAGAGTGATACCTACTGTCTATAGTCTGTACCAGGGGTGACTAGACTAGACTAGACTATACAATACCTATTTTGCTCAATACTTTATAGCAATTATGATTTTTTTTTCATAATTATAAATGATAAAAAGAACGCAAATAACTATAAAAATAAATGGTACCGTTTCGCTGCAGCAACATCACTTGAAAATTTTTACTCTCGCGAACCATTCTAAGCGTGCAGCCTCTCAAACACGTGCGCTCTATCTACATCACCCTACAAGAAAGACACTTT
>JARJDW010005424.1:0-13002 GCA_030264715.1 Adinopsis sp. GC000173 | reverse complement strand
TTCTTTGCAATCGCTTCCACTTCTTTGGCGATTTCTTCTTGAATTGTACCGCGTACATCGATAAAGTCAGAATTACTATCGGCATAGTGCACAGAAATGGCTTTACGGAATCCCTGGAATTAACTTAATATAAGTAATATTCAATAATAAATCGAATCATTTTCAATACCTTGGTCACATTCGGTCCAGAACCGTGCAGAATTAGCGGATGGAAGAAAACGGTATCTCCTTTCTCCATAATCAAATTAATACGCGGCACATGATCGAATCCTTGCACACCATGATAAGCAAAATTCTCCACACCCTAAAAGTTCATCATTTGCAATGCCAGTGCATATTAATTAAAGCTGTAAAATCACCTCTGGTAAACAATGCCTAAACAGCTTGCTCTTATGCGATCCTGGAATGACAAATAAACATCCGTTTTGTTCATCGATACATTCCATTGCAGTCCATGATGCTACAATGCGATTTGCTGGTCTAAATGGGAAGTAATGCAAGTCCTAGAAAAAAATGTCATCATTTAATGTGCCAGGTAAACTAGAATGTAAATACCTGATGTAATGGATGACGAGAATTATCCTGTGTACTGTCTGGTGGCTTATTGATCAACATCGAATGTACAGCAGTTACATTTGGTCCGATTATACTTTCCACCACTTCAACCAAAGGTTTACTGCAGGCATAGGTGTTGAATAGCACTTCGTCAAAGAGGAAATCTTGAATCTACAATTTAAATAATTCGTTTATACATTTTTATCATCTAAATCTATAATAGTCAATATAACATAGAGATAATAATATGGTAATGGCTTAGCGTTTTATGATAATCACTCCCGAACAATATCACCACTTCTATATTAATGTTTATGAATGTTTATTTGTTGAAGCAATGCCAGATGTTATAAAATGTATACCCAGCTACCTTGTTGATTAAATACTCGCCAGTGCGATCGCCTCGCTTCTTGAGCGTTGATTCCTTCATGACGATCATCGCGCCTGGATCTACATTTCCATTGCAAATATCCAGAAAGCGTTGCTTGCATTTTTCTAAATCGTTATCGGAGATCAGCTTGGGGAAAACGATGAATCCGTTCTCCTCATAAAAGGCACGCTGCTCGTCGTTAAAAATTCCATTATCAGCCGTGAATGTATACTTTCTAAAAAATGTGAAATTTATTAGGTAGTTTGATTCGTAAACTAATTATTGCAGTATCTATTCTTTCTCACCGTGCCATTGTTGTTGTTTTAATAGCCAAGTAATACGCACTTCAGATATAATTGTAGTCGAATTTTATACTTATAAACTTTATCATTAGTCCAAAGTGCAGCCTATATGTTCTAAATTAAATTAAAAATACTTAATCCTACGGAATGAAGTCATCTAGTCTAAAACTAGATTTCCGTGACGGTAGCTAAAGAATAACAAGCATTGCAAAAGCCCGACCAAAAATATTTTATTTTTTATACAACTTTAAAACTATATTAACCAACAACAGAATATTAGTGTGATTAATAACATTGTCATTAAAATGTTTAATTACATTGTTTTAAACAATTTCTAATCCGTTTAAAATTTAGCACGCACCATCTGGTGTCAAGTAGTGCAATTAGAGGAATTAGGATTTCACAAACAGAGCAGAAAAGTAAAAGTTGACATATTCAGTAAAGATTCACTTTTTTACGCTCTCTGCCACAAAACCTCTACACATTTAATCAAATGTTAATATAAACAATACCGAGAATTATTTATCGTCACACGAATTATGTTTTCATGATAGAAACGGTGTTGATTTCGAATTTGAAGGGTGAGTAAAGAAATATTTGTATTAATTTTACATTTTATGCAAACATTGCAACAACTTCCTGTTATTTGAGTCTGAATGGAATTGAAATTGGACGAATTGTTGCTGTAAATAGCTTACAATTTATGGCTAAATAACAATTCAACAAAACAACGTTTTAACATGTTAATTTTTCAAGGTTAGAATTTATCTTATGCAATGTTTGGATGCTTTTAACGATGATTTAATACTTTGATTCATCTTAGAAACGATCTGGATTAACGGAGAATGTCTGACGAAGGAATAGAATGGCTGTGTGAAGTGCTTCAAGACACGCAATTAACGCAATTTTTAACGCCGATTAGGGATGACTTACAAGTGACGAGATTGGAGCACTTTGACTATGTCAAAGCAGATGACTTGGAAAAGATTGGATTGAGTAAACCAGGTGCGAATAGATCATAAAAATAATAAATTTTACGAAAGAATGTGAAAATTGAGATGTTTTGAAAGTATCAGTTTTGCACCATATTTTCGACGAATTTTTGTTTACTTGCTGCATAATAAGAAACGAAATTTTATCGTAATTAATTGAAATGAGGTATTTTGTTTCAATCGAATGTAGAATCAATCAATTTGTAACAAACTTAAATGCAATTTTTGAGGTTAGAACGAGATTTTCTTAAAAATCATTCTAAAACCATTGTCCTTTTAATGATTTTATAATAATATAAGTAGTCTAAAGATTTTAATAAAAAATTGTTTGAGAATTGTGCATATTTACTCTATACAATCAGTTAAAATTTGACGTTAATTAAATTATGTATATTGTACTAAATTGACGTTTTTTTCATCAAGTGTTTGTCTTTTTCAATGAAATGTACACATCACTTCAACACATTTTTAAAATTGTTTCTAGACGAGGTAAAAGCGTGAAAGTTAATCTATTTTTAGTGAAACGTTTCATTTTTTTTGCTACATTTTAATTTAATTCCATTTGCATAGGTATCCGCCGATTACTCGATGCTGTGAAAAAGCGTAAACTACATCAGTGGCGTAAATCTATTCTCACGAAGCTCATCCCCTCATCCACCAGCTCTAAGTCTAGCACGCGAAAATCTAACACAGAAACCGATCTCTTCACCTGTCTGATACATGAGAAGGATATCCAATTAGGTGTGAAACTTGGTGATGGATCCTTCGGGGTGGTACGACGTGGTGAATGGACGCATCCTACAGGCCAAACGATTGCAGTTGCTGTCAAAGTGCTAAAATCAGAAAAGTTTGGCGATGGTGAGTTCATTCAGGAAGTACAAGCAATGCATGGACTGCATCATCCGAATTTAATTCGCTTACACGGCGTGGTACTAACATCACCCATGATGATGATCGTCGAATTGGCAGCGTGCGGTTCTCTATTAGATACTCTACGCAAGCAATGCTCTCGCACATCGATTGTGTTACTTGCTGATTATGCGACACAAATTGCCACTGGCATGGCGTATTTGGAAAGCAAACGATTTATTCATCGAGATCTAGCGTGTCGGAACGTGTTGCTGGCAGCACGTGATCGAATTAAAATCGGTGATTTTGGGCTGATGCGAGCGCTGGCACAGGAGGAAGATTGCTACGTGATGTCCGAGCGAAAAAAGGTTGCTTTTGCATGGTGTGCCCCAGAGTCTTTGCGTCAGCGTCACTTTTCTCATGCATCAGACGCGTGGATGTTTGGTGTTTGCGTTTGGGAGATGTTTACTTTCGGAGAAGAACCCTGGTTGGGATTAAATGGTATATTAATGTTGATTTAAAAAAAAAAATATTAAAGATCTAATATATCTTTAGGATCTGAAATTTTACGCAAGACAGATAAAGAAGGCGAGCGTCTTCATCAACCAGATGCTTGTTCAACTGAGATCTACAATCTCCTACTGCAATGCTGGGCTAAGGATCCGGCACAGCGACCGTCTTTTGCCTCTATCAAAGCGTTCTTTCGACGTGCACGTCCGATGGTGATGAGTGCGCGAGGTCGACAAGACGAGCCTGACAGATTATCTGTAGCGACCGACGATGCAATTGCGGTGATCGATGGCGCTTCGGAATGTTACTGGTGGAAGGGCCAGAATCAGCGTACGTTCGAGATCGGCACATTTCCACGGTATGACATTTATTGCATTCACGCGCTTGCATTTGAGTGTTGTCATTGTTTGGACAAAATTTACGCTTCCTGTGCCGCTTTTTAACCGCATAATTCTTACTATTTCAGCTGCATTTTACAGCAGATGCGTACGCGCCAAGGTGAAGACATCAGCGCACCCCTACAGCATTCATTTATTCATACCGGCCACGGTTCAGCGTTTGGAGAGTCTTGGGGAAGTCCAGCTTATATCGATGAGATGTATTTGAAAAATCCTATGCAACCGGTTGATGTTTTTACAGCACAACAAGAAGTATCAACGCTGCCCGCAAAGCAAAAAGCTCCGCATCGCATTGGTAACTGTCTTTCCCTTAACGTAATGTAATTTTGCTTAATTGTAACCGCGATTTTATAGTTACATCTTCCCTTCAACGTCCGAGCAAACAGTTCAACTATCGCAAGCTTACTAATGAAACGCAAATCGCTCGTACACATGCTCAAAAACCTATACGCCCGCCACCTCCAACATCACTTGAAGGTGTTCTTATTGATTTATCGCCTGAATGTACACCAATGCGACGGCCGAATAATAGTGCATCTAGTAACAATCGTGATCGCGTCGTATCGCTGATTGATGAGCCGATTGACGTGCCGCAAACGTACGAGACGGGGCAATTATCGCCACCGCAAGCAACCTATTACAATATGCTTGAGTATGATCAAACAGTGAGTGAAAGCTCGCATCCTATGCCAATGATGATGAACAAGAATGATGTAAGTAGAAATGTAGATAATAATTTAATTCAACAAACTCCGAATGAATATGCCAATACGCCAGACGCGACGCTGTCTAATCGAACGCTTATGAATATGATTAAAAGCGACGTTGCTTCTCTGCCTGCTAACAATGTTGAAGATAAATATACGTCGAGTAAAAACGTTGTTGTTACTACGAATGTGATAAATCAGCCACAGCCACCCGAATACACGAAAGTGGCCAATAATACTATGTCGAGTCGGGCGCTCATGCAGCTGATTAAAAACGATGTGGCGAGTAGTAGTGTTGATGATGCTATGATCGAAGACTTGGAGCGTACACTGCAAATTCGCAGTCCCACGAATAATATTTGCGCGATTGATCCGCCACCGAAAAAGCGCGATAACTACAACCTCCTTCCAAAACAGCTCAATAATCCACAACGCACCAGCGTTGATGAAAATAACTATGCAGCGAATGGCAGTGTCTACTCGAATCAAACACCCTACGGCGCTTTTAAATCGAATTATTCAACGATACATAATCAACAAATGCAGCAGTTAGGTGACTTATCATCACCGCAAAGACAAAATGCTGATAATTACGCGTCGCACGGGCAATTCAAGGCTAATTATGCACCGGTTTATGAGACTGCTAACGGGCGTCATATGCACAACGATTCGCACACCACGTACTCCTCGCATAATTATAGCAAGGTGGCTGACGACTCAAAGAATCTATTAGCAAATTCTATTGATCAAAAACTGTACGAGAATAATTACGCATCGAACTATGCGAATCAAAGCGGTTTTAAAGCAAATTATTCACCGGTATATGAAACTGCTAACGGGCGGCATATGCAAAGCGACTCGTACTCCTCGCATAATTATAGCAAGGTGGCTGACGACGATTACTCAACGAATCCATCGAATTTTGTATTTTACTCAAATCAGAATGTGGATTATGGACGTTCGAAAGCGAATTACTCGGACGTGGCCTATTCGAACAACGACACGACGAATGTTGTGCATAACTACAGCAAGGTGGAAGGTGATGAGGAGGTCTACGAAGAGATCGCAGAAAATGTCTATAATAAGGTGAATGACGTGGTGTTGCGGCCGCATCGGCCTGCACCACCTTCGCCTATGGTACATCCGATAAGTATGCAACAACTTCAGCGACGAATTCAACAAGGACAAGTAAGGAAACCATTTGATTCTGCTTAATCTATTAATCTGATCTATGTATATATGATTTCAGCTGAGTGCAGATGCGGAGCGATTAATGACGAACGAGTATCGTTTGAATAAAGTGATGCAAATTCAAGAGGCTGTCTCGGATGCGTCGGCTGATGATTGCGTGAAAGCGTTGCAATCGAATGGATGGGATGTAGCTGCAGCAATACGATACATTAAAATAGAAAGTTTATTAAAGTATGTAGTGTAAAATTTACTGATACATGTTTCAAATACCACATAATACTTATTTTTTATAGATTGGGACTAGCAAGTCGCGAACAATGCGAAGCGGCGTTACAGCGATCGAATTGGAACGTTGAATTGGCGGCTTCTTCCATTTTAGACGCATAAATTTTTAGCGCTATGAACGTTATTGAATTATCTGTGATTTTTGCGAATAATGAATGAGGATTCACGAATGAGAAAAGTTATTTGTAGTTTTATTAATAATTCGCCATTGTTAGATTATTATTAGGTGTAAGTGCCAAAGATAGTTAATGTTAGCCAAAAATTATATAAAATAATCGTTCTCTAATATTTTGATATTAAAATACTATATTTATTATGTTTTGTTTTCTAGATTAAGCCATACAGATGCACTTACACAATACTAGTTCTTTTTCTTTCTGTTTTAGAAGTTATATATATATTTATTTTAACAGTATTATCATTTAATTAGGCTAGAAATAGTTAAAATGGCGAAAAATTGTCTAAGAATTTCGATAATATTGAAGCAAACTACTCTTGCGACGCCTTAATACTTTTTTCATGTCGATGTTTAGCACAAATGTTCTTTGGAGTAAATCAAAAATAATGTAAACCTCCAAGAAATCTAATCAATGTGTAAAAAGAACCGTTCCAAGGTGACAAAATATTCATTTTTTATTCTTTTTGATATTATTGTGTTATTAATAGGTGTAAGTGCCAAAGAATAATTTAATTTTAGCCAAATATGAATATAAATTTTATTTTACTTTTTCTCTCTCAAGTATTTGGATATTATTAGAACACTATTAATTATACTATTAAGTCATACGAGCGCACTTACATCAAACTAATTTTTGAGCTCCATTCTAGAATCTGTGTTTCTTTGTTAATTATTTATTATTTTAACAGTATTTTCGTTTTATTCTCAATGTAATAACCTCTTGTATATTAACTTTATTTTCGTGTCTTAAGTTAAAGTTTCAAGTCAATAAATAAACGATATTTTTCTATATGATAAACATAACGAAACTTTAGAGTACTATATTTTTTAAAATACCTTGTGAAAGTTACTGCCCAAAAATGTTCCTATTTCTTCAAAGCAGAAGCATTGTTATTTATATATGGAATATATATAAAAATCACGCGATGAAAGCTTCAACAAATAATTTAAATTATAATCTGATTCATTATTTCAGAGAGATCAGACGGATTGTTGCGACCTTTGCGATAATTCATTGTTGCATGATAACTTTTTATTGAAATAAAATAAGTGTTGAATGAACCGAACAACAATTGTCGATTTTTACTCATTTCTTCACATAAAAACCGATCTATAATTAGCCAATTATATTTATTACATCGTAATAACAACAATTTTATTTAATAGTTTGATATTTTTTACGGAAATTACAATCAATCCATACAAGAATGAAGAATTAGTCAATTCAAAATCACCGAATTTATTTGTGAACTTGTTACTTGTTAATTATCTTCATCGAGAAAGCCATTTATTTTAATTGAACAAATAATTAATTAATTTCGTGTAGCGATTAAATAATTTGCGATTAATGTTGTTAGGTTAATGTCGTGCAAATTAATTTATTTTTACATTCGTAATCGCGGCAGCGTGCGCTGAGTAAAAAATTCGTCGATCGATTGCGATAAGAACGTACATAATTGCGTGTGCAGAAAAATTAGTCACAACAAAATCGCGCCGAATCAAAGTTTATTTATTTTGCATCCAAGGCTGGCGCAGCATCTATTGCGTGCAAAGCACTTTTGATATGAGTAATTTAACAATTATAGTAAATATTATGATAAAAGTTTTGGGTAAAAAACGCGAAAACAGTTCACGGACGCAAGTACGGCGTCATTTATGAGGTTCATTTTATTGCGCACAACGTAATTTCTTCTCTCTAATCTAATTTACTTTCATAATAATTTCAGCTTGTTTGTAGATGAAAGAAAATATTTTGAAATTTTTATAAGCATTGCGCTATTATTTTGTGCAAAAATCGAATTAAACATTAAACGATATCAATATGCTTACAACGTATTAAACTAGTTTTCAAGAGTTTTATTATTACATATTTCGCTCTTTAATGATGTGAAATAGTTTCGTTTCCGATTAGATTTTTTATGTACATTAATTATGTAACACTTGCATTTGGAACTATACATTTATTTATTTATTTATTTATATCAATAAATTACTATTTGTTAAACATAAGAATTGCACAATTTGAATTTCATGATGTAACATTGCTGCGCATATTGGTAAACTAAATAACAAAAATTACGCCAAAACATTGACTAAAATTCTAAAATATTTCGCAATTGGGACGCTCCTAATTAATATCAAATATTAATGCGCAAAAATATTATGTCATAACACAAAAATGAGCAAATTTCAAGAAAACTGGCGATATTATTAATTTTTTTCATAGAAGTATTTAAAATGTTAAAATAGTAAAGAAAAGTCTTGTTTTGGTGATAAATTGAATGATTTTTCACTTTCAGGGATCATTTACAAGTATTTTTATTGGATAAAGTGGGTTTTTTGTTTGTGTCTTGTAAGTTACAATAGATTAAATAATTGTTGCTAAGTTTTCAGTCCTTATGAAACTTATAATTTATTGGTATATCAGTGCAACGCGATGAACTTTCACAGGGACATAGAAATCCTTAAAGATAGGAACAATATACAAAAAAATTGAAATAAATAGATATAAGTATGTACATATCTTGTCATGTAATAAATTTACGTGTTTAGGTAATTGAATGCAAATTGAATGACTTTTTATAGGTTTAGGGATCATTTGCAAATAATTGTTTGAATCTACTTTGTAAAATAATACATGTTTAGCAAAGCATTTTAATGTTAGTAAAGTAAACACAGCTGCAACATGATTATTATTGCTACACTTGTAACTTGTAACTTGCCATTAACAATGTAACCTCTACGATATCGATGATTTGATTCGATGAAAGTTAGTTGTAGGGAAGCTTTCGGTCCACGTTCTGAGGTGATGAGACGTGGCTTATATCGAAAAGCAAAATGTGATGAAATTATTTGTAGTGCCCGCAAGGATGGAGACAAGAATCAAATAAATTTGTTATTGTATACAGCTAGTGCAAGTGCCTCAGAAGTCTTCATCTATTATTTTTTGCTATAAACCATCAATTAGCATTTGCCAATTAAATAACTATTACCATAGGTAGTATGTATTTTAATAAAATATATCAGTCGCATAAATATAACATGATGGACTGTTTATAGTGTTCTTAAAGATGGGGACAATAAACAAATAAATTAGCTAGACATAGCTGTATATAGTTTGTGCAAGGGACTTTGCACTAGTCAGCAGTCTGCATTCACTCCTTTGTGCTATAAAAATATCAGTTACGGCACTTACTAGGTAAATGACCATTACTAATTAATTACTCATTTCAATAAATTGTAATATTACAGAATACCAAAAATTCTATGCAGTCATAGATAAGGGATATTGCTTAATAAAACGTTAACAATTTGTCAATAATGCCATACTATAAAAACAATATTGCAAAATATTTTCGTTTATTTTTAGCTTGTTTTTTAGATTTTCCATTACGCGTGTCACCTTCCGCGTAATACGCTGGAAAAACGTCGGTGGTACGCCACACGACAACGATGCGAACAACAATCATTGGAAAAAATCGCACATGGAACGATTAAAATAAATACACCACATATTTATAAAATGCTATATTGATAAATTGTTTATTTTTTCGCTGCGCCGTGTGATAAGCGATTAATAAATATAATTACGAATCGCAGCATTTCAATTCACAACTGACCATTCAACAAGCAACTACTACTAGTATCTACTAATTCACATTAAAATGTCGTTCCTCAAGACGATGTGGAAGTCGAATTCGATGCATAAAAGTATGCAACTATACAATTAGATTAAATCGTTGATTAATTGGAAGTGTTTTTGTTGTAGAACTATCCGAAGAGTGTGTACTCCATAGCGAGCCGATGGAAACCATCGAGATTGATTCGCTCAACTTCAAACTGAAATATTTAGGTAAGTTAAATCGATGTTCTTCATTAATTTACTTAAATCAATTTTATGAATTGTGTTTTAGGCACCACCATTGTGGAGAAGGTGCAGCACGAAAATGTCACCGAAACGGCTGTTAAGACGATCATTCAGGGCCTTAAGGCGACGAGGAAGAAAGTGAGGAAGGTTAATTTGGCACTGTCGCTGAAGGGCGTCCTCGTCACAGACAAGCACGGCAACGAACTGCTGCAGATTTCTATTTATAGGTATGCAAATATTTTAATTCATTTAATATTGAAACTGCTAGAACTTTTGGGGCTGTTATCTTAAATTTCAATAAAATTCTATTCTATCTTGTTCAAATTGCATTTAACTTTAAAGTTTCAAGAATTAGAAATTTTCTAATTACATTCAAACATCTTTTATTTTTAGAAAAAACATGAAATAAATTAGTTTGTATTTTATTTGTATTTTAGGATATCGAAATGCACGACGAACTGCGCCCAGCGCCAGATCTTCTCGTTCGTATCCACCGACGAGGACGAAACGACGCGCTGCCATGCATTCGCGTGCGCTAATCGACGCGCCGCTGAAACGGTGGCGTTGAGCGTCGCGAACACATTCAGCCGAGCGTTCGAAGCGTGGCGGCTAATTGCGATGCTCGACCACCACCAGCTCAACAGCCTACCGACGCCCAAAATCGAACAGCTAATCGATCGACCGGTGACGAAAATCGAACAACTAATCGATCTGCCGGTTGATTGTGACGATGTGGATGACTTTGGGATCGGCGGCACGCAAAACAGCTGGGTATGTAATTGTTCACGATTGTTTTTCAACATTTAGTTATATTTATTGTTTTGCTGTAGGTGTCGTTCGATCAATGATGATGCGCTAGCTCTAAGATTACCGTCGATATTTATTGTATATTGTATTTTTTTGTAGACATTGTTATTTATACGTTTAAGTTATTTTGATAATTAAATTTTCTTATTAAATCTTGATTTCATTAAATTTCATCATCATTTCATACAATGTTTGGTATAAGAAAATTGCGTCTTATTTTTATTAAAATACTAACATGATTTAAAATTATTAAACTTTAACAGGATGTTTGATAAAAATTTTTACGAAATGAAAAAGATTTATCAAAATTCTGACCTTTTATAAAATTTATATCTTCTACTTTCTAGGATAAAGAAAATCGGTGATATAATTGAAACAAGAAAATATTAAAGTAAAAAAATCCATGTTATTTAAAAGTTAATTTAATGTTGTGTTTTATGAAAATTTTAGCAGGAAGGGAGCTTTTCATATAAACTCTGGGAATCCGTCAATGAAATATTAATTATTTAATCAATTTTTGTTTGAATTTATTTGAATAAAATAAATTAATACAATGCACAGATTAAATTCATATTCGAACGCACAAATGGATTCTTCGCCCTTTTGTTCTCTTTCTTGAATATATTTTTTAGGTTGCGGCACTTAAAGTTCAAGAAACGCTGCGTTAGGCAATAGATAGTAAAAAATGTTGTTGCGTTTTGTTGTTTTTTATGAGTTTAGAGGAATATCCCATTGCTTGTTAATTTTTATCTAAAAAGTAAGTCTTAAGAAATATTTATTTACTCTATATACCATGTAATTATTACTTTTATTTAACTTTGACAATTTTTGGATGTCTTTTATTCTCAATGTTTTATTTACGTTGGTTTATCACTTTATAATAGTTTTAACAATATTAATCGAATGATAAAGTACTAAACCGACGCTAATTGTGCACTGAAGAATATTCAAAGTTAGTTTGTTAAGTCAAAGTAATAATTATGCGGCAAATAGAGTAAATAGTTGTAGAGAGAATAAACTACACTCCATAATATTGGCTATATATGCTTACTATTTTTTATTATTTTTTAGGCAAACACGGTCTTAAAAATGAAAAAAATAAGGTTAAACAATTTATTTAAATAACCGCTGCTTCTTTATCATTATTTGTTAAGATTTGGTTAAATATTAATGAAAATATTTATTAAGCCGCATTGTTTTAAAACCCTCCTGCTACTTTATCATTATTTGTTAAGATTTGGTTAAATTTTAATGAAAATATTTATTGAGTCGCATTGTTTTTACTCTAGCTGGGCGTATCAGCGTGTTTACTGTACGCTTTCAACATTAAAAAATCCCGCTTAATTGTTGAGCGGAATATAAAACATTGATTGGAGTGCAATAACAATCAACAAACTTGCGTCAATTACTGTTAACTCGAAACATCGTAAATTTTGTTTTTGCACCGCGTTTTCAATAAAGTATTAAAACTTATTTCATTTCATTGACGATGATAATAAATAAATTGCAATGCGTATTTGCAATGAAAATAGTACTGTGCCAAGTATAGAAATAAATTGTTTTAATTTTAGTGTTTTTTTAAGTTTGCAATAACCCATGATGATAACGCAATTTTAAATTAACATTTTTCCAATGTGTATGTGTTTTTTAATTTAGCGTTCGAGCAAAATTTATGTAATTTTATTGTTTGTAAATGAAACACAATCATCGTAAAAATGAGTTCGCTCAAATTAATTATTATATTCAATGGAGAGAAGAGAAAAGGGAATTGATTATTAAACAACATTGTTTCAAGATTTATCGTTGTGTTTATGTTGCGCTTACCACACTCCGCACACACACACACACGCACAGCTTTAAATCGAGTATAAAATTTTTTTGTTTATTTATTAATTTTATTGGCGGAATTGAAACGGCCATAAAAATCATAATTTATCGCGCCATTTACCAAAAATTAAATCATTTCATTTTCTTGTTGTTGCAATGATTG
>JARJDW010005422.1:0-21863 GCA_030264715.1 Adinopsis sp. GC000173 | reverse complement strand
TTTATATTTATATTTTTCCTATACACATCACGAGATTAAATAACTCTGAAACAGCGTAAATAAAATGTAATTTTAAGAAAATTGCGTTTTTGAAATGTGGAAAATTGTATATATATATAACTTATTTTTTTTCTTCTCTCTCGTTTATTCGCTCGGCGTCGCCGCAACAAAAAAATTGGTTTCGGTTCGTATTCTTTTCGCATATCAACTAGCCCAACAATTAAGCGAATTAATTCGATCATTTGCTATTCAATTCAGCCGACAATTTAATTTTAATTGTATACGGTGAAGGACTTTAACTTGCAGTTGGCAGTGCACACACTAACCGAACCAAATGAATGAAAAAAAAACAAATAGAGCGTAGCAAAAAATTATATACAGTGTGTATTTGAGGGACAAATTTACTTACACACCGTATATACTATACGCAAACGAAACGCAACTCAAATTATGCAAGATTTTTAGTTGAGTTTGAACAGGAGGAAACGCAAAGCGTGTTATTATTAATAAATCGTGCATGCTGTGCGACGATGAAAGCGCGATATCATATCGATACGCTGTGTCGCATTGAAAACGTTTAGCCGCAATTTTTTCCATTCAAAATGGTTAAATCCGTAGTGTTTGAGGTTCGAGAGGGTAATTTAATATATAAGAATCAGCTTCTATACCGATTTTTCGCGACGATAATAAATCATGATGATGTTTGGGGGGTGGTGGTGGTGGTTGGGAGTTCATGCAAGTTCATTGCTCGTTTCTTTCCATATAATTTGTATCAAGTCATAAAGTCGACTAACTTCTTTGTGATGGGCTGTGACAAGCGCGCGCACTTGCATTACTTACCACTGCACACACCATGAAAAAAAGCGCAGTTAATTAACCATACATGTTTGCTTTGTGTGTTTGTTTGTTTGTTTTTTTTTGCATCTATTTGCAAAAATGCATATGGTATAGAGTGGAAGCGCGTAATCGATACGTGTATATACAATACGCTCGCAAACTAAGAAAAACTATGTACTTGACGCACATGTGACGTGGACCGTTTGTCTCCCAAATCCTTCGCATATCTCATTGTCAATGCGAAGAGATACACACACAATCCTGCCACCTGTTATTTACGTTTACACTAACGCACGCCAATGATGCATATGCGTATAAAAAAGACTCGCTCGTTCTTCTCAGTCTGGGTGTGTGTGTGTGTGTATGCGGAGGGTGCCACCGTCGGATAAAAAATATAGAATGCCATTACTATATGTGTGTTAAACTTGTTGCATATACAAATTTCAAACCACCCAGCTCGTCGTCGTAGTGGGTACGTATATGCGAACAACATCGCTGCTGCTAGCGAAAAGTTTGCGTCGCTCGCATATTACATACATACACACACCACTTCTCACTCACTTTCTATATAGTACATAGTTTAATAATACGTATGCACTATATACATATGCGCGCCAGTACACACATTCAAACAAAAAAGTTGTACTATTTAGTTGTAAATTTTAACGATGTAACTTACCTACCTACGATGCCAATACACACACACACACACTCACACGTGTTATTGATAGTTTGTGCGCGCCCTGGCGAAAATGCAAAGTTAATTATTACGGTATTAAATTAATTGAAACGACGCCGCGGCGAAGGAAGACGGGCGGGGTGGGATGCAAGCGAACTGAACGAACGGAACACCACCACCACCACCCGAAACTTTTGAGTAATTATTGAAAACTCAAGGCTTGATTATAATTTAATCCGCACAAATGCATTATTTATGCGAATGACGCGCGCGCTCTCTGTGTGTGGTGTGGTGTGGTTTTCGCTAAATTATTACGTCTCACAATTTTCATTGTCTTGCCGCAATAGTGATTATTATTAATTTATAAATCATTCGATGCTGCTGCTGTTGCGTATGCGAAAATGAAGCCGCAATCGCACAATCAAACGCTTGGCCAGCTAGGCAACCCAACAAGCAAGCAATCTGCATCTAATTAGCGAACCAATTTTTCGTCCACTAAATCTTCTTAATTTTCATTGTCTTGCCGCCGCAATACTGATTATTATTAATCTATAAATCATTAGATGCTGCTGTGTATGCGAAAGGGAAGCCGCAATCGCACAATCAAACGCTTGGCCAGCTAGGCAACCCAACAAGCAAGCAATCTGCATCTAATTAGCGAACCAATTTTTCGTCCACCAAATCCTCTCAATTTTCATTGTCTTGCCGCCGCAATACTGATTATTATTAATCTATAAATCATTACATGCTGCTGTGTATGCGAAAGGGAAGCCACAATCGCACAATCAAACGCTTGGCTAGCTAGGCAACCCAACAAGCAAGCAAGCAGCACGCGCCAATCTATTATACATGGCGATGCACGATTCATCTAATTAGCGGACAAATTTCTCATTGCCCAAATCCTCTCAATTTTCATTGTCTTGCCGCCGCAATAGGGAGATTACTAATTTATCAATCATTCGAGCGCTGTGGAATAGAAATTTTTTTAAAGCCGTACAATATTAACATTATATACATACTATATACAAGGCGATGTAGAATTAACAATACACGCTTATCAATTTCATCTAAATTCAACCCAATTATATTGCCTTAATTCGTATAACATGACAGCAAAGCGGGGGGTGTGTGATAATTTTCCAAAATCTTTTCCGTCACAATTTTCATTATCCTTGTTGGGGATTATTAATTTATAACTCGCTTGATGAGGATTTATTTGACAATAGACACAATAAATGTAATTAAAAATGATTTTTCACTGATATATTTGCACTTTTATTAATAGGCAACCAAAGAAGCATCTATAGACAGCAATATATTAAACACCCAATATAACAGCATACAGGGCGAACAACATAAGAAGAGAGTTAATTTTCCAACCCCTCTCTCGTAATACCATTTCACAACGTAATGAACGAAGTTAATAAGCTGATAAAGCTATTACTCAAAGGCGATTTTCTATTTATTAAATGTGTAATCGATAAAATCTTAATGACAATTCGTTCATCCGACAACGACAACGAACCTCGAAACTCGAAACAAAACAAGAATATTTAACGCAATTAAAAAGCGATCCTACATAAAAACCACGTCAATTATACCTCATTCCACTCACCACCCACCCCTCCTCACAATATTGTTGCGCGCATATATTGTTTGGCATACTTTAAATAATCATGTATGTTTTTCTAAATTTTTTTTTTTTGTACGATTATTTAAAAAGTTTTCAAATACAATTTTTGCATGTCGACGAGTTATTATTATATAAATGTATATTTTTCGCTGATGAAAAGTTTGCTCAAGCATGGCAGAGTAAAAAATATAAGGAAAGAAGAAGTTGTTGTTGTTGTTGTTGTTGTTGTTCGCTCTCACATTTTATGCATGTATTATATATACAAAGTGTGAACGATATATTATTTTCTTCTTCGGTATCGAGTAAAAATGGCAGCACATGTCTATCAGAGTGTAATGTGATTTATAAAACGATATCAATTTGCATGTGAAAGTCACTCGCTCGCGTTGTGTATGTGTGTGTGTTTTCTTTCTCAGCAAGAGACAAGAAAATTTAAAAAGAAAACAAAACTAGTATAGCGTCACATCGCATCCTCATTCTTTCATCGTGACCTTTTGTTGTAATATATTTTTTTAAATCATTTGATAAGACTCAGCGAAACAGCGTAAAGCGTTAATTAGCAGCGAGCAAAAAAATTATACAACATATACATTTTTGCTGGTGAATTTCTTCCTCCGCACTCGCACTTTTGTTGTTGTTTTTTTGTTTAATTATCTTAAGAACCTCTCGTTTCCATTTCAATGTGGCGCGCGAGAGAAAAAAGCGACCGACAAGCGAGCGGGAGGAGGTGGATGGAGGATTATTACTAACTCGTTCACAAAGTAGAAAATACAACGCGCAAAAAACCCAACCAACAAACTCGCACCACATCAACCCCCTCGACTTTCGCCTCCTCTCTTACGCGCGCGCTTGTTGCCTAAGTTAATTAATTTTATTGTAATGTTCGGGGGAGCTTACAACACATCAAATATGTGAAAATAAAAATTAATTTACCAAAATATGATCAAAGCGCGCAACAATACACACATGCCCGGTTGAAGAAGAAATAACTGTGTTTTTTTATTTTTCGGGCGGTGTGTTTGTTTGTTAATTACATCAAAATGCTGTGTTGTAAATATGCGAAATATTCCGTAATTTTTTCAATTTTTTATTTTCAATTTTATTTTTGTATTATTTTTTCGGCAGCCAAAGCATACATTGCATTAAAGCGCTTGTTAAACTTTATGTTTAATTAATTTTAATCAACATGATTATATAGCCGGAGTATGACGAGATAGAGAACGAGAGAGTTGACATTTTGCAGTATTTGTATTGTTTTTGGCTGGATGGTATTTGTAGTAGATAGATAGTAATTGGATCGAACCTATTTATATGTATATATAACCATATTATAAAAATGCGCGCTTACTTGCTTGCACTTTATTCTACTACATACCAGACTAGGCAACCAATTACACATGCACAGCGCGCACCATACATACACGCCTGCCGTGAAAGCCTGTCATAAATCTAATACATGTTTCACAACACACACACACACACATACGTCGAATTGAATTGAATGATTATCGCGTTTTAGTAGCTTATGCGTATATATTCTCTTATATTGCAAACTGCAATACATCGCATCAGTCACTGTCAGTATGTATACAACCATTTTTTTTCTCTACTTCTCTCTGCAACACAACATACATACATACATACATACATACGTGTTTTGATCGTATAGTTTGCGCGCATTTTTCCTCATCGTGTGCTCGCCGCGCGTATGAAATATCGGGAGCGATTGCGAATTGTGTTGTTGTTGTTACGTATACACAACAACAGCGCAACGGCAATCAGTTACGCCTGCCAGCTGCTTAATTGGTTGCATATATACACTATGTTGCGTTATTAATTCACTCTCGCATACTAATACGCTCTATTATTGATTCAAACAACAACACGACTATAGAAAAAAACAACAAAAATATTTATATTTATATATTATATACAGGATGAACGCGAAATCGTTACTTTAATAATAATGCGCTTATGCGTATTGCTATATCGATTCGCAGCACGAATACTGTTTTAAATAAACATACAATAATCAATATATTACATATACAATACACATTTGCCTTTTTCGCTGATCAGAAAGTTGTTGTTGGTGCACTAAATGTANATATCGATTCGCAGCACGAATACTGTTTTAAATAAACATACAATAATCAATATATTACATATACAATACACATTTGCCTTTTTCGCTGATCAGAAAGTTGTTGTTGGTGCACTAAATGTATAGTCTGAAAACGATTACTTATCGATATTGATTGCTCGCCTAAAATATGTTTATTCGACGAGCAAAACACACATCCACATCGATACACATATGCATATATACAGGACGAAGCGTAAGTCATTTCATTTCATATAATTTCCTTCTTTTCCGAATTGTATTATCATTTACACACCCTTGCATATAATTATTGTGGTTTTGTTAAAAAAACAAACGAAAAAAAGAACGCGACGCTACTCTAGAAAATAATTAAGTGTGGTGTGAATGTTATTATCTTTTTTGTTACAATTCAGCGTTGTTATCAGCCGTGTTGCATGTTTACAGTTGTATTAACATTATGACAGCTCACTTTTACGATGCGCTCTATATACTAAATCTACATTTAAAAGACCGCAACCAGCGGCAATAAACATAGCGCTTGTTGTTCTTGTTGTTGGTGGTATTTTCATCATTCACAGAAATCAAAGTACGCGTGGCTATCGTTTCGCCTCCTGGTGCATATAGTGTGGCTTGCATGTGTTGAGGTTTGCGTTTGACGTTCTAATAGACTCATTACGCCATCATAACGAAAGCGAGTGCTTAATAATTATAATGGGGAGCTTGTTTGTTATGTATATGAGCGCGGCAAGTCAAGAAAATGTTGTTGTTGTGGAAAAAAAAACGCGCTTGTTGTTTGCTGCTGCTGCTACTGGTAGTGACCCACGCTACCTATTTGCATTGCATGTCGTCACGTGACCGAAAACGTCAAGCGGCAGGCGAAACATAGCCTCATGTTCACGCCATCCCGCACACAAAAAATTATGCAAAAAATATTAGACTGCATATATATATATGAATTTCGCATCACCCTGTGTATGTGTGTGTGTATTACATCAACAATTTTTTTGTGTGTGTGTGGGTGGAAAAAAAAGTAGCAGCGAAAGAAAAAAAAAACGCACGAAGCGAACCTTCCGAGCATAAATGCTGTCATATGAAATAACATGACAGCGCGCGCGGCAGCGGCCCCCATAAATATTTGATTTCGTCGCAGTTTTGTAATAATTTATGTATTTTGACGATACAATACAATTGTGTGCGGTCGTCGGCGTGTCTATCAATAGTCGTGCAAGTTTTATCATTCCCGGCTTTTAATCGCGCACCGAAATTCAACTTGGTATAGAGTGTAACATTCAGCAGCCGGCAGAAAGAAAAAAAATCAACATTTTTTCTGTCGTTGTCGGCTGGCTGTCGTTGGACGCGCAAAGTTTTTAATCTAATCCAGCGCTCGTAGCGCGCGCGCTATAACCTAATTTCATAATTTCGCGCGCGCGGTTTGTGGAAATTGAAGCAGACATTAAAAATTCATGGACGAAACGTTTCCGCGCGCGCCGTGCAGACATTTCGTTTTGATTTATGTCCTTCTGTTGTTGAATTTTTACTTAAGACGCAAGCACGGGAACAACGTTGTAGCAAAGCAAAAAATCGCTGGCGCTCCAAATTAAAAACTTGATCAAATACTTTGCGAGGCAAAAAAATACATAAATTAAATTTCGCCATTGCATGTACAAGTTAAATTAAAAAACAATATCGCGCATTTTGTTATACTTCATAAATAATCACTTCATACAAAATCAATAATTAATTGTCATTATTAGCGCAAATCTTTGATGGTTAATTAATTAGCGCTCGACAAACAAATTTATTGACAAATAACGCAACGCAAATTAATGATAATATAAGAATTAATTAATTTTTGTGTGTTGGCTTTTGCTTAAAATACAAACATGTAGCGCGGCAGCGATGCCCCCGCCGATAATGAAATTTAATTACTCTCGCGCGCTCTTTCTACTTAATAATCTTTTTTGTCATCGCCATCGCCAATCGTGTCTTCTTCATTTTAATTAAAAACAAACAAATGCCCAACGACAACGCACATAGGTTTAACGACTTGTGTTTCGTCCTGTATTGATGACACGAATGCTGGTTGGGTTGCCGACTTGTTTGTCTTGCATAGTGTTAATGCACCATCAATAATCTATTTTAACACGTCAGAATGAATGAATACGTGTAATAGAATTCGACGTCCTTTTTCCTGTGTGCTACGAAAGAGAACGAAAAAAACGAGTAACTAAAACGTGTTAATGCACTTTTCGCGACGAATAAACGTCTATGTGCATTCCTCGCGCGTATAAAGCGCACTAATTCATTAATGACTTGGAATTTAATAATAAAACGCCGCCGCCGGCCACGCTTATGGTTTTTATCGTCCCAATAATACATTATCTTAGGCGCATGAATTTCATCCGCACACAAAAAATGAAAAATAATGAACGCGTGGAAGATGGATGATAATTTTTCATTTAACACAACTTAGATGCCGTCTGATGGCTGGCTGGCTGGCAACTATGTAAAAGATAACGTGCATGAAATAAATTAATAAATTTTTAAGTGGTAATTAAAATTTTACAACCCACTTTGCGCGCAATTTTATTATTAATAATAATAATCATTTTTACGCATTGCATAGACGAAATTTCGATTAAAATTCAAATTTTAATAGATAATTACCATTTTTTTTTTGGATTTTTTATTTACAATTATGCATAATAAATGTACGCAATTAATGTTTAATTTATGCAATAATGAATATTTTGTGATAATAACTTGGTGCATTATTAAAATATAAATTTTCTGCTTGTTCGGCGGAAGTGAGCGCGTTTTCGATCAGATAATTTTGCTGGTGCAAGTTATGTTGGTAAAGAATAGGCAACCAATGTAACAAATAATGTTTTTTTTGCGATAAAAGTTGCAATTTTATTAAAAATAGATAAATAAATGCTAAAAATGTAGTAGGCAACCAATGTTACGCTCTGAGAGAATTTACAAGACACTAAATTAATATTTAATGTATGAAAGGAATATTATACGATAAAACATGGCAGTTTATTAAAATATAAATGTTAGCCGTGTTTAGTAGGAAATAAGTGATTTCATACAATTTGTGTGTGTGTGTGTGATACAAGTTGCCTATTAACCATATTTATTAATAATTTACGAGTTTCTAAATATGACTAGACAATTAATATTACTTGAAATTTCATTAAAATGCAAATTTTCTGTTTTTAGCAATTTCAATCAGGTGGTGCAATATAAGTTGCCTACATTTTTATTATTAAAAATTTTTTTGACGATTATCTTGCTTGTTTTAGGAATTTCTATCAAAATTGTTAAAAAAAACGAGTTAGTAATAATTTATTACGCTTTGATTTCATTCTAAAAGTATTTGAACGTTAATTACACAATTAAAATTAAAAACTGGCACTGGAATTTCATTAAATTCTAAATGTTCCTATTAGCCATCCATATTTTTTCATTAGACGAGTCGGACGCGTCGGGTTGTTACAACCGTTTTCGGGAAAGTGTTAGTTAAGTCGTTGGGCGATTAAGCGGAATGGTGTGTGTGTGTGCAGCAGCAAACAGTGGCCGGAAATTTGGTCGGTTGTCTTTGGCGAACGTCGTAGTATACACAGTGTGTGTGTATTTTTATTATAGAACGTCGCTAACTGTAATCGCGCTTAATCTGTTAATCAGTAATCACAGAGCAGTAAAGGCGGGTTTATTGCGGCTCAACTTCGACTCTTAATGGCTTCTCCTAATGCCACCTTCTCTACCCGATTAAGATCGCATTGCACTGTATTACCCAACACACACACACAGCGCGCAATCAATAATTCGATAGGTAGCAAGAGGTGGAAGAAGAAAAGAGGATGGAAAAATAAAAAAAGCGGCGATTAATAATGGTGGTGGTGGTGGTGGTGCAAAAAATGCGCGCATTATAATTGAATAAAATATGCGCACACCATCCGGCCGCTCCAACGTGCGCGATAATAAAAAAGACATTACACTTTTACTACTTTAAATAAAGCATATATCAGTGTGTGTTCCGCGTTCCAACCACACCGCAACGTATACGTATACGTTCGTATACCGGGAAGAAGGAGTCGCCGTCATGTTGTAATATTTCAAAGGATCCTTTTACCTAAGTCCTTTAAAACCCTCGTCGCCCACCGCTCGCACGTAACTCTATATTTGTGCAAAATATTTACGAAATTATTTATGAATCTATTACACCCAACCAGCCACCATTACATTACACAAACAATAAAATATCGTGCTTGTCAACTTTTCACTCGTACAACACACAACAACATATAATGCAAAATTGAAATCTTGCAATAAATAATGGATGATGAAAATGCACAAACAGCGAACAACAACAAAAAATGAGTACGTTGTTGTTGTTTTGTAGCGTTTACGTCATTATTATTTCACATTCAACACTTTTACACAAACGTTATTTATTAATGTGGTATAGCACAAAATAAAAAAAAACTTTTACAGCTGCTTAATTATGTATGATGTGCAACACCGCCGTTTCGCAAATTTCTTGTTGTTGTCGTTGTGGTTTCGCTTAAAAAACGCGATTTTATTTAATAAAAATTGAAATCGATTGCGCGTTTCGAATTTGTATATCTATTCGGTAATAAAAATGTAAATTTAAACACAAAATAATAACAAGTTTGATGCGTTGTGAAATAAATAAAACTTTTTTCCACAACACATACATATATTGTACCTAGGAATCGATAAAGTTTGATTGAATAAATTTTTTAGCGTCATCATCGTCTGCGATAATAATTTGCTGCGTACTGTGTTATGTCGATGTCGATGTCGATGGATGAAGGTGGTGGTGTTATGCGTGCTGCATATTCAAATAGAGAGCGAAGGGGAAGAAGGATATCTCGCGCTAATCCTTTCAATATTCAGCATGTATCGATGATGGTGAAATTTGATTAAGACGACGACGACAACGTGGTTGCCATCATCAGAGCCTACAATATACATCAGTGCGTTTTTTTGTTTGTTTGTGTGTGTGTGTTGGACGAATCAATCAATGCGCATACTATGCGTAATTAGTGTGGATCTAAGTGACCGATTTATGAATAATTCATTAGGCTTTGCGCCCTATTGCCGATTTAATTTGTTTGGATACGATTTCCATTCGATTAAATCGCCTATAATTAAACTAGCCGGCTATACAGGAAAAAATCGCTCGGATTTTCAATGTTATTACGTAGCACATATATACGTAGTGCGATAAAAACATTTCGTCAATGAAATTAGTGACACACAAAACTATAAATGATCAACTACTTAATATTTATGATTTGATATACGAGGGTGGGCCGAAAAGTTTCAAACATTACGCATTTTTGTTACTATTTCGTCGCGTTGTTCACTTTACTTGCATTTATTCACTTCGTTTCCACCTTCAATTAGAGAGAAAAAAGTAGCAGAAATTTAAAGAATTGTGAAAAACGCAACATGAAAAGCAGAAAATGCGATAAAAACATTTCGTCAATGAATCAGTGACACACAAAACTATACATGATTTTTTCTACGAGGGTGAGCCGAAAAGTTTCAAACATTACGCATTTTTTGTTGCAATTTCGTCGCGTTGTTTACGTTACTTGCATTTATTCACTACGTTTCCACCTTCAATTAGAGAGAAAAAAGTAGCTGAAATTTAAAGAATTGTGAAAAACGCAACATGAAAAGCAGAAAATGCGATAAAAACATTTCGTCAATGAATCAGTGACACACAAAACTATACATGATTTTTTATACGAGGATGGGCCGAAAAGTTTCAAACCATTACTTTGCAATTATTCACTACGTTTCCATCTTCAATTAGAGAGAAAAACATGAAAAACTAAACTTGAAACAAAAAAGAAGGAATATTTTCTTCAAAAAGTATGTATTATAGTAGAGAAGGCAACTAAGGTTAAGTAGGAAACACACATGCATGTATATATGCGCGCTAAATAAATTTTAAACATTGCATAAGTGAAACTTATTATTCCAAGTAGGTACATGCCCTGCCGCCGGTCGAGAACAGACGATGGAAGCGCATATAAATCATATTATATGTAGTGTGTAGTTTAGCCGGCTACTTGAAATGCAGCTCCACCTGTATTATATATAGATCCGAATGTAAATGGTCTAGCGGCCACACACACACACCACACCACATCACACCATCTGGCCGTGATGCGATATTACAGCATTGATAGCGATTTATCGCACACATATTGCATCAATTGGCACGCGTCTACAGTGTGACAATAAATTTTAAATAAAATAATGACGTGCAATAATGCGCTACAGGGTTAATCGCAAACGCATTGCCAAGATATAGCACAGTATATAATAGCGGGGCCATGAATTTTTTAGCGCGTCGTTTTTGTTGCCCGGTCCGGATGAGGAACAATTTGCATCGCGCTGAATAAATGATATGGATGGTTGTGTGTGTGTTTGTGTTATTTGGCCAAGAGAAAAATGTGTGTGTGTGTGTGTGTGGTGATCGATTCATTTAAAAATTAAATGGGCCATCACGTTTGTGTCGGTTGCATTGGCGCCTCGCGTGACTCGTGCATGTAAATTGAATAGATATATAGGAGGAATGGTGGATGCGCCGGGATGTTAATTCGCAGCATAAAGAATTTGACGGTAAATATGGATTGTTGCTAGATAAAACAAGCAATGTTTTACATATAAATAATACAAGAATCTATCTATCTCGGTATACGACCAAAAATGGAATTACATATTCCGTTTCGTGTGAGTAAAGAGTGAATACGCCGGGATGTTAATACACAGAATGAAGAATTTGAGAGTAAATATGGACACTGTTGCTGCAATAAAACAAGCAATGTTTTGCATATAAATGTTACAAAAAACCCACCAACGCGTACCCTCCTATCACCCTAATGAGAATTTCATTCCCTTATTCCCCCTCTCGTGGCTACAACTAAAAAGGCACCAACAACTATTATAATAATTATATTTTTTCCGTGTCGCTTGGAAGTGGTATGCAAGGATAATCGATGATGGGAGTGAAGTGCGAGTCGTTTGAGTTGAAGAAGCACAAACTTTAAATGTGCGCGCACGAAAAATATATTTTAATGACTGCTTAATGACTTTGTTTGAATATTATTCCTCCCGATGAATGAATTGGAAAACTAAACGTTTCGTCGTAATAATTACAATTTATTCTTATTTGCGCCTCTGTCGTGGATCGATAGCGCTTTAATTATCATAATGGACAAATGGACGACGGTACGGATGGTAAAAAAAGTGTGCGATCGTATAAGGATTGTAAAAATAGTAGGGCGAACAAAATAAAAGCAGAAAAAAGAAGCGCAGGCGAAATAAATATTATAGAGCAAACCGCACTGTAGCGGGTACTACGTCGCACCGAATCTCTTGCATTCGCTCACATATACGCTATACTCTGTTTGCTAAAAGGGTAACCATGTTATTGCATTATCTGGAAATGGCAGTAGGTAATAGATGGAATGAGAATAACGTGGAGAAAGAGAGCGCGCGCGGCGCAAAAACACTCGCAAATTTTTGGACTATTATGCATAGTATAATCCAAAACCATCCTTCCGCGCGCACACGCCAACTCCCCAAAGAGTCAGCGCGCGCTTAAACACACACACAAGCACACAAGCACAAACAAGATGCGAGTGAAAGGATGAGGCGGCTGCACTAACAAACAGCAGCAAAGGGAAAAATTGCGGTAATAAAATGGCATTACTGCATGTGTGTATGTTGGTAGTAGTTCATTCAAATGTATACATAGAAAGATTTTCTAGCAAATTACTTGAAAAGATGAGAAAAATCAAAGAAGAAAATCGTTGTCGAAAAATGGTATAGATTTTAATGAAACGCACTTTCTTTATAGGTTATCTGTGATGATGATGTGAGTGACGCAAGCTAATCGATGCGCGCTAGTAAGAGGGAATTTCATTTGAATTTCAAATCCGTGCAACAACACATGATAGTCCTCAAAGTGGGAATAACTTTTTTTGCCTCTTATTCTTCTCTTCGCGCTTGTGTGCTTTGCTTTCTCTACAGCCAGCCAGCTAGCATATCATCCCTTCTTCCTCCTCGTCGCTGAGATACTTGACTCTTTGTTATACTTTGGGGAACTCTTTCGTATTATATGTTTTATTAAAACACGATTTTTATGTCGACCTCGACACTTTTTCATTCCGTCATCGAAAGCGCAATATAAATTTTTATTTGCCATAAAAAACAAGCATGACAGAACGGCTGCGAGTCGAAGCAAGCAGCAAAAAAACAACGGCTACGAGGAGAAAATAGACGCGGCGCGTGTTGTATAGTATAGCTATAGCATATAGGAAGCGAGCAGTAAACGCCTAATTGATTAGCACTTGTAAATCAATTTGCGCACGATACCAACCAACAACAACGATGTGTAATCATAATTTCGCCCTTCGCTTTTTCAACTTGTTGTTTGTTGTGCCTTCACTTCGCGCTCGCGCGCTAAATGGGCTGCCGGTCGGTGCCAGGCTCCGAATCCAATGAATTATTCTACGAGATGTTTGGGTTACTTTACAACCTCCTCCTGTCTACTTCAATGACAACCCTTCCTCATGTTCTACAACACGCCATCCTTTCACTACTAACAAGATTCGTGACATACAATATTACCATTTCTAATTTCATCCACACGCTTTGACGATGACGATGAGCAGCAGCAACAGCAGCAGCAGCAGCACATTCTCGCTGATGCAAAAATTATGTCTTTGCGAATATAATTCGACGCCGGCACGAGATGCAATAATTCCGATACGTTTTTCACAAACATTATAATACATTCATTGGAATGGTTGGTGGTAGGCAGGAGAAATAATGGAGGAATGGGGGGCAGCTACCTCTACATAGTTTACTACAACGATTGCATTATGCAAATGAATTAAAATAAATTTCGCAAATGTAGGTACGATGCGCGTTGTACGTATATATATATATATGTATATACATAGAGAGAGCGCATGAATTTCGCAATTTCAATATGCAAAAGACGACCGAAAACAAAAAGCAATCAAACAAGCGATAAAACCGCTTGTTGTTATTATTATTATTGCATAAGCTTTAAATTAACGATCAAAGCGTTATGTATATGTATGTACGTTTATTATACACAATACATCAGTTAATTTCGTTGCGTGCATTGTTAATTTAAAATAAATATTGATGCTTTAAATTAGTTGAAATTGATTTTCATCGTGTGATATTTTGCTTAGGCGTAAAACGTTAATTGCATTTCATATAAATCAGTATATGAATAAAATGCAATCATTCCATTTTTCCACCAACCACCACCCTATTCCTACTACTACCACGTCCGTATAGCTGCGCTCATAAATCAAATCGTCCGATGTATTTATGCAAATGACAAATGCATATTAAGTTAATTTGGTTGCCTATATATATACAAAATATATATTAAATATAAACAATGCGTTTTTTTTTTGTTTTCTCTTTTTTTATTATAAATTGTACATGTGAAGTAATAATGACGTTGTGTGTATTGTCGTATTTTCGGAATGATTAACGAGTACTGTTTTTCTATATTTATTATTTTCGTTTTGCTTGAAAGTTGAAATAATAAGGTTGAATGGATGGATGGAGGGAATGAAATTTACTGTGCTATATATATAGGCGTAGAGCCATTATATAAACGCTAAAAACAGTGAAATTTAGTGGAATTCATCAAAAAAATGATGAAAAACAGTAAATGAACACTAAAAAATGGTGAAATTCAGTGGAATTCCTCAAAAAAATGATGAAAAACAGTGAAATTCATTAAATAAACACTAAAAAACCAATAAAATTTAGTGAAATTTATTTAAAAAATGATAAAAAAACAGTGAAATTCAGTGAAATTCATTAAAAAAATTATGGAAAACAGTGAAATTCATCGAATAAACACTATAAAACATTAAAAGACAGTGAAACTCATCGAAAATATGATGAAAAACAGTGAAATTCTGTGAAATTCATTAAATAAACACTAAGAAACCAATAAAATTTATTAAAATTTATAAACAAATGATAAAAAAACAGTGAAATTCAGTGAAATTCATCAAAAAAGTGATGGAAAACAGTGAAATTCATTGAATAAACACTTTAAAACATTAAAAGACAGTGAAACTCATCGAAAATATGATGAAAAACAGTAAAATTCATTGAATAAACACTAAAAAACAATCAAATTTAGTGAAATTCAGTGAAATTGATCGAAAAAATCTACTCTATCACATACATGTGCGATTATATATTAGTGAAAGATTATTAATTAGTTTGGTTCTATACTAATAATTAGCTATAAACTTGTGTGTGTGAGTATGAGGGCAAAAAGGTTTATTTCTCTCCTATCGTGTATATATATATATATGTGCTACACCAACGAAATCCACTTACAATTCGCTACGCCGCCGCTCTCTTTCCTTCTCTCTCTCTCGAAAACTCTCGTGAAATACGAGATCGGATTAACTTTCAACTCGAAAACGTTTTAAATAATATACTAAATATTTCAAAATCTAAACACCACTTTAAACGCTGGCAACGAGCGCTCACTTTACTTACTAATTTTAATATAATATTAACACATTTTCCGCTCGGTGCGCGCCAGCTAGCTATATAGCCGCTACTACTATCAAAAACTTTAAAGCTCGCCCGACAACGACTACGACGACGACGAGTACTTTTCGTATTTAGCTCCAGCAACTAATAATCATCCACTCGGCGCATTAAAACTAATTATCAGAATTTAACCCGGTAAAGCACGATAAGAAGCAGAAGAAGAGGAAGAAAAAGTAGAAGAGGAAGCCATTGCGCTATGTTGATTCGCGCGCGCTTTCATAATATTATTTCCTCTCATTTTTTGCATCCATTTTGCAAATGTGGCGTGTGAATTATGAATGAAGCAATTGCATACAAGTTGTTTTCTCTCGCTGTGTATGTGTGTATGCATTCTATTTTTTTGTATACAGCTGTCGTGTATGTGTGTGTGTGTGTGTCGGTGGTCCCATGTGCGCGCCGCCAATTGAATTCGCAATAAAAACACATCATCATCGGGAGTAGTGTGTGTGTGTGTGCGGATTCGTTCGTCATAAATCACATGTGTGTGTGTGCAAAGACGGACAGGCTCCATTGTGATTTATTAAAATTCGATTCGTATGGATATATGTGTAGGTATACACATATTTGAAATGAATGAGAGAGAATAAAATTAGGAGAGGAATGAGGAAAGGTTGGAGAGCAAAATAAAGAGAAGTTTAGAGAAACCTGAAAAAGGATTAAAGATTTAACCAAAATGCACTCTCCCATCTTCTCCTTATCTCTCTTTGTACTTCTCCTCACTTTTTTCTCTTTAAATTTCCCCTCATTTTTCTACAATTTCTTCAACGCATTCCCAATATTTTAACTTTTCCCTAGTTTTCAATTTCTTCTCATTTCTCCTTCATTCTCTTCTCTCTTTCTCTTAATTTGGATTGGAAGAGAAATTTTAAACAAGTTAGGGGAAGTTGGTTAAGGAATTAGAGAAGATATTAGGAGAGAAATGAGGAGAATTGGAAAATTAGGAGAGGAATGGAAGGAATTGAGAGGAAGTAATTAGAAGAGGAATAAGGAGAAATGGCAATACGAGTATTATTTTTCCTATGCGTGTGTTGTTATGTTGAATGGAACGAAACGTGAATAAAACTGCTCCTTTATGGCGCATTGGACGCAAATAGCGCGCGCGCGTTTTTGGATAATTAATGGTAGCAAACGCGCGCACGACGGGCGGTTCACCTCATTGCCATCTAATTAGCGTCCGCGCGCGCGTCGTCATCATCGTCGTGGTCGTCAGCTTGGCCTAGACGACTTTATAAACGCTTTTCGGGCCCGCACCGGACGACAATGCCCACTTAATTCGTCTATAATTTAGATTTATTTATTGCCGGCAACAACGTTGTGTTGTTTGTGTGTGTGTGTGAGTGGAAAACACGCACGCACGCATCTTACTATACCAACCTCCATATAGGGGGTACATTTATACATATATGCAATTTTAATTTTAATTCCATACTCCTTTTTTGCCGGGTTAGCATTTAGCTTTTTTTTTGTTCGGAATAAATTAATTTGCTACATATTTTTTCATGCATGAAGTTTATCAATTTTCCCAACAACACAGCAACAACAAAAACACAGCAGCGGAGAAAAAAATGACAAACAGATAAAACCGTTTTAGCTCTCTTTTCTATCCTATCGTTGTATGTATATGTATGTGTGCGTGTGCCTTTCGAAATTAAAAAGTTGGCGCCTGCAAATATTCATGCGGAAAATATATGAGTGGTATGAGTATTATATACAGGGTGTGGCATAATAATTTGCTCATCAAATATTTTGCTATTCTTGTGACATGTGTTTATCTATATTATTAGGAGGTCAAAAGTTCTTCAACCAACTATTTAATACATTCATCAGTTGATCAGTTCTAAGCAGCATGCAAGCAGATCTTAGAGGTGCAAGGTGTGGCTATAGTCATCTTCATACGATATTTGCTATCTTAGACCTCTGTATGATTTGTTGTTTGCAACTGATCGCGCGGTCCTTGGCCAAGAATAAAAGTCTGGAGAAAGTCCACACATTGTAGTCCTCAAGATTTGGGTTGGGGCTATTAAGAGACTAAACGTCGTTCCAAAACACCTAGATAAACATGGCTCCATATAAAATAAAACATATTAATATTAATTACTATAGCACCCTGTATATAATAGGTAGGTGTATATGTATGTTGAGTGTTGTCGAGAGGGTGGGAAAGAGAGCGGCGGGCGGGGGTGTAACTTAAATTATCATTTAGCGTTTGGATTTGCATTAATCTATTCTATGATTTTAATAATAATGTACAGATTAAATTTGTGTGTGTGTGTGTGTGTGTGTATTGGAAGCAATTTAATTATCGAAAGAGCGTCACGTGGAAATGCGATTATAATAATATTAAAAGGTTGTTTTAGCTTGAACTCGATTCCAACTCCATTGATTTCCATTAAATTTTGAACACCGACTGTGTAAGTGTGAGTGGGTACGTCTGTGTGTGTTACAATGAATGAAAATCCAAACCAAACAATTTTCTCCATCACACACACATTCTTTTACTTTGCGTCGTTTTATTTTATTTTTTCGTATTTTCTTCTTCGCACACTTACATGCATTCAATATTTGTTCCATCTCATATTCTCCTTTAGTATGTGTTGTTTTGCGCTAGAGCGCATGTAGGGGAAGCTTGCCCAAGTCGTACACCCTAATTTAAGTTGCCTGTAATTTGAAGAATTAAATAGCAAACAAAAGTTTGTTGGTCCGATATAAAACTATAGTATATATTGATTCTATTTACTGTTAAGAAGTGAAAAAATTTATATCCATTAAATTGGTTGGATTGTCACAGTTTTTGGAAGTTTAGGCCTAATAGTTTTTTCAAAATCGCGGAGATACGACTTGAGCAACCTTCGCCTACTATACGGGAAAGCGAAATTGGCGCAACGGATTCACTTTGTGCGATAATTAAGGTGTGTGTACGCGTTGTGTGATTGATCGTGTATACAACATTGCAGCGAAAAAATTCCGTTTATTTGCAACACCAAATGTATCGAAATTAAAATCTACTTGTCATCTGTAATTAGATTTGCAAGTAATACGTACTAGGTATATCAATCATCGTCATACAAGATAGCACACGTTCACTCTACACCAACTTTTTAATCGTTTCTTTAATTCGTTAATTTAATTTTCAAATTTTATGATTCTTGTGTTTGCAAGCCAGGAGAATTGATTGAAAATGCGTTTTTATCGAATCGAAATCAACTCGCTGCGCGTATAATAATAATTATATTGTCGAGCCCGAAAAATGCGGTGGCAGGTGGAGGTGGAAATGGGTAATGCGACACGATATACACACACACCACCACGCTGCTATTATATTCCAACCTTTTAATAATTGCTATATGATATTCTAATTTAGCGCTTCTTCGCTGCCATCAACGCTGCTGTTACTTGCCGCACAGCCCCGCTTGCTACACGGTGAAATTCAGTACGTAATGTCGGGTATTAAATTTTCCCAGCGATTTGGCTGCAAAAAAATAACAAGTTTGCAATGTGATGATGATACACATACATATACTATACCAAGAAGGCAAGTAGGAGTTGGGTAACGGGGGCAAACTTATTGAAAAGAGGACAAAATGCGCTACGGGAGCGAGAAAACGTATAAAAACATAAATCATCTCTTAATAAGAACGCGCGCCGAGTTTCAAGGCAGCGCGCAGTTATTTCATCGAGAAATGAATAATTGCTTTCTCCAACTTTAATTGAAATCACTTTTTGTCTCGCGAAAATGTGCGCGCCATGCACCCAGCAACAGCACACAGCACACACAGACAGACAAAAAAATGCCTCCGATATTAATTATTGCACCAGGCGAAATTAATAATCATTGCCAGCGTGCACGCGAAACGCGCAAAGAGAATAAAAATGTTTACATTTCCGCTCCCGCCGCCATCAAGTGTTCTCTTGCGCGTCGCTTATCTTAGAAAATATCGAGGGCGAGAATGCATACCGTACTTCAACCACTTGGCAAAAATTGCGACGACACTATCGCATCGTCGCCACCGAAAATAATTTCAATGCAATAGTTGCGGCACGCCATCGATTACACAACACATTTTCAGCCTCTTATGCAAACGATATGTTTGTTGTTGTTGTTTTTTTGTGGTTGAGTGAAACTATAGGGTACGGTATGCTATGTTTATCTGGGGAATTTCATATACGAAATAGGAAAAATCATGCCAAACGCCTATATCGCCCCACGTTCGTTCGTTTTTTTCCATTTTCCTAATCAGCGATCGCGGCGCGGCGCGCATATTGCGTGAGAAAATTATTATATAGTATTTGAAGGATCTTTGTGTGATATGTGTGTGTGTATGTGTGTGTGGAAAAACCATCAACACAATTTTTATCGGTATGAGTTGTTAGCATGGCATATTAATGGCCTGCAGTACCAAACATGTTTTTCGCGTTGGCGCGCACAATGTTTTTTTTTCTTAAATAACATTGCATTTCCTTCTTTACTTTAGTAATGTTAATGTCTTCCATTAATTATTTACGAATTATTGTAATAATACATCGCAAATTTATCAATTCCATTCGCTGTTCATAAACATCTTCGAAATGTATGCAAGTTTTCATTAAATATTTAAGTTTTCTTGCGGGTCTTACGTATTGTTTGCGCTTTTCATAAACATTTACTAAATTTATGTAAACTTTCAGCTATTTTTATGCGTTTAATAATAAAAACTGTCTCAAGGTTGTGTATTTTGTGGAATTATTTTCACAAAATTACGAAAACTTTCGATATAGATGGAAAATTTGTAGATAAAAAAAGAGATACCAATTTTTTTATTAATCTTTTACATTTTCTTGATACAAATACAAATTTTTAGTAATAAATTCAGATTTAATAGAAAAAATAGTGGATAAAGCGTAAATTGATACAAATATTACAGTTTTCCATTAACTTTTTACGTTTTTCAAGCAATTTTTGGAGGCTTTTTATGAAATTACTACCTTTTTTTAATTATTCGTTAACATTTACAAAAAATCTTGATAAAAATTCAGTGTTTTAATAATAAATTCTCATTTAGTAGCAAAAATTGTGAACAAATACAAATATTACAAATTTAGTAGATACAAATTGATACAAATATTACAGTTTTTCATTCATTTTTTACATTTTCCAAGTGATTTTTGTAGACTTTTTATGAAATTATCAATATTTTTTAAATATTGATTAGCGAATACAACATTTATACATATTTTTTTTACAAATACATACTTTTAACAAGTTTTGTCAAATAAATGTGTAAATTTTTACACATATTACAGTTTTCCATTAACTTTTTACGTAAATTGATTTTTGTAAACTTTTTATGAAATTATCAATAATTTTTTAATTATTCGTTAACATTTACAAAAAATCTTAGAGTATTTTAATAATAAATTCACATATACTAGAAAAAACCGAATAAATTGATGTAAATGTTACAGTTTTCCATCAATTTTTTTCGTGATTTTATCGCTTTTGTTTCAATGTTACGTTAACCAGTTGCACCGACGATCGTATCATTTTCTTCATCCTCGCCGCGATATACATATATATATATCTATTATATTATATTGATTTTTCTCCTCCGCGTAATTGATTAATAATAAGGCAGACTTCGTTGAGCGATATCTGCACTTAGCGTTAAAAATATGAATGATTATGACGGATGACTTATTATAGAGAAGGATGACTGGCCGACTGACAGAAATCTAATTTATAAAAGGAAATTGCTTGTAGAGGTCATTTAGATGATATTAATCATACGTGTGTGTGTGTGTGTGTGTGTGTTTGTAGCTCGTACACACACACATGCACACAGGAAAAAAATACGAAGACGAAGAAGAAGGCAAGCATTGTGTCATCGTATTAGTTACATTCCATAAACAATACGTCGTTTCGTTTCGTATAGCGCGGCGCGATAATGATTAAG